>JAXIVJ010010320.1:0-5000 GCA_036785665.1 Chirona hameri
ATATATATATAAATATATATATATATATATATATATATATATATATATATATATATATATATATATATATATATATATATATATATATATATATATATATATATATATATATATATATATATATATATATATATATATATATATATATATAATATATATATATATATATATATATATATATATATATATATATATATATATATATATATATATATATATATATATATATATATATTTATATATATATATATATATATATATATAATATATATATATATATATATATATATATATAATATATATATATATATATATATATATATATATATATATATATATATATATATATATATATATATATATATATATATATATATATATATGTATATGTGTATGTGTATGTGTATGTGTATGTGTATGTGTATGTGTATGTGTATGTGTATGTGTATATGTATATGTATATGTATATGTATATATATATATATATATATATATATATATATATATATATATATATATATATATATATATGTATATCGGAATGTATACAGTTATTATTATCATATGTAGTATTGAGCGCTGACTGCCATCGGTCATCACTCATCGTTTTTTTATTTTTTTTAGTCCGAATGTTTTTGAATGGATGGATTTCCGAGGTCAGGCTCCGCGCTAAGCATTGCTTGTTGCGCAGGCCCTGACCCCACCACCCGATCAAGCAATTCCTGGCGTCCGGCAGAATTTAGAAGCGAAAATTGTACGCGCCCGACATACATGGACACGGTCCGCCCCCGCCCTCTGACGTCACCTGACCTTGAGTGCGACCGCTGCCACCGGCCACATGCCATCCCAGTCAGGGGAAAATAGCGAACGCCGAAGCGACTCGAACCCGGGCTGCCACTACCGGGTGAAATCAGAAGTCCAGCGCTCTCCCAACTGAGCTACAGGGGCGGACTTAATCGTGATTCGTGATTTAGTATCCGAAGAATGTATATGAAAAGCTACCTTAATTTCAATAGTTTTTTCATCATACCGAGATGTGCAACCAGGAATAGGGGTTACCCGAGGCTTGGCTCCACTCACGGTCTGGTTCCAATATTAAAATTTCGTTTTCCACGACCTAAAATTAAAGTTTTCACGCCGCTTCGCGGCGTCACATCAGTGGCCATCGTCATAACGAAGCCATCGCCATCGTCTTCAGTTTGTTGTAACGGTGAATTGAATGAATAGCATGTTTAGTTTCTTATTCTCTACAAGGCCCACCGCCTATGTTTCTGGTTTTTATCAGGCAAACCCGTAAAAATTTCGCACCGCTTCGCGGCGCTAAATACCAAGTACCTACTATAACATGAAAAACTACATTAAAAATGCTGCAAAGGCTTAAATACAGGCATAAAAAATGGGTATATTTTTTTAGTCATTTCAGCCGATCCCCCCCCCCCCCCCCCTCCCCCTCCCTCCCACACTCAAAAATTATCGGCGACGCCCCTAGGTATAGCTGACAATTGACATAGTTTTGCTCAGTGTAAGGCAATGTCGGAACAATACAAACTGCAAGCTGACATTTTTCGATATCCCAAAAGGTCGGAAAGCTATAAAAAAAACACCAAAATATCCAAATAAAGAAATCATTAGAATCGTGCGGTTGCAAAATAAAGTGGCCCAAATCCGGGAAGTAATTCCAAATTGAGGGTATGACGTCCGCTAAAACGGTTTGCTCCTCCCCCCCCCCCCCCCCAACGGTCGGCTGGATCCGCCCTTGATCTGGTGAAGTGCAAGACTCAAACCGCGCTCTCATGGCTAAGCACTTGCCAGCTACCTGGCGCGCCGAGCCTGACCGACAACAGCACGCCTCTGGCGCGCCATAAATGTCATGAAGCCGGGCACGCCGTACGTCATTACCGTGTATTTAAAGTGCATCAGCCGCGCCAGCCCACGCCGCCGGCACCGTTCGTACCCACTACTGACTATACCCTGTGACCCTGCGCTGTGTACCCTGTGACCCTGTAACCCGGCGCTGTGTACCCTGTGACCCTGTAACCCGGCGCTGTGTACCCTGTGACCCTGTGACCCTGCGCTGTGTACCCTGTGACCCTGCGCTGTGTACCCTGTAACCATGCGCTGTGTACCCTGTAACCCTGCGCTGTGTACCCTGTGACCCTGTGCTGTGTACCCTGTGACCCTGCGCTGTGTATCCTGTGACCCTGTGACCCTGCGCTGTGTACCCTGTGACCCTGCGATGTGTACCATGTGACCCTGTGACCCTGCGCTGTGTACCCTGTGACCCTGTGACCCTGCGCTGTGTACCCTGTAACCCTGCGCTGTGTACCCTGTAACCCTGCGCTGTGTACCCTGTAACCCTGTGACCCTGCGCTGTGTACCCTGTGACCCTGTGACCCTGCGCTGTGTACCCTGTAACCCTGCGCTGTGTACCCTGTGACCCTGCGCTGTGTACCCTGTGACCCGGCGCTGTGTACCCTGTGACCCTGTGACCCTGCGCTGTGTACCCTGTGACCCTGTGACCCTGCGCTGTGTACCCTGTGACCCTGCGCTGTGTACCCTGTGACCCTGTGCTGTGTACCCTGTGACCCTGCGCTGTGTATCCTGTGACCCTGTGACCCTGCGCTGTGTATCCTGTGACCCTGTGACCCTGCGCTGTGTACCCTGTGACCCTGCGCTGTGTACCCTGTGAGCCTGTGACCCTGCGCTGTGTACCCTGTGACCCTGTGACCCTGCGCTGTGTACCCTGTAACCCTGCGCTGTGTACCCTGTAACCCTGCGCTGTGTACCCTGTAACCCTGTGACCCTGCGCTGTGTACCCTGTGACCCTGGGCTGTGTACCCTGTAACCCTGCGCTGTGTACCCTGTGACCCTGCGCTGTGTACCCTGTAACCCTGTGACCCTGCGCTGTGCACCCTGTGACCCTGCGCTGTGTACCCTGTGACCCTGTGACCCTGCGCTGTGTACCCTGTAACCCTGCGCTGTGTACCCTGTAACCCTGCGCTGTGTACCCTGTAACCCTGCGCTGTGTACCCTGTAACCCTGTGACCCTGCGCTGTGTACCCTGTGACCCTGCGCTGTGTACCCTGTGACCCTGTGACCCTGCGCTGTGTACCCTGTAACCCTGCGCTGTGTACCCTGTGACCCTGCGCTGTGTACCCTGTGACCCTGTGACCCTGCGCTGTGTACCCTGTGACCCTGCGCTGTGTACCCTGTAACCCTGTGACCCTGCGCTGTGCACCCTGTGACCCTGCGCTGTGTACCCTGTGACCCTGCGCTGTGTACCCTGTAACCCTGCGCTGTGTACCCTGTGACCCTGCGCTGTGTACCCTGTGACCCTGCGCTGTGACCCTGCGATGTCCAGCCCGCGCAGCCGCCCGCTGCCGCGCCCCCGCCCCGCACACTGCACAGCACCAGAGCACGCCTCGGGTAGACCTCGCCTGATCAGCATGCGTACGTGCGGATCGGACCGAACCGCACTATCTCTAGCGCAGTAATTTGGTGTAGTGGGTTGTGTGTCTGGGGCGTGCCATGACCAGAATCCAGCGCTAGGGCCAGTGACTTCAGCAGCAGAAGCAGCAGCAGCGTTAGCAAGGCAGCAGTAAATAAAACCAAATTGTTACACAAATAATTTCATTGGATGACGATTACAAATATTTGCCTTCTTAACGATGGAGATAAGCAACATTTAAAAGTAAAACAACAATACAAGAGAACAGCTGCACTACAGGAGATATATCCTATTTACATTGTTGCTTAATGCTTCATAGTTCAAGTAGGTATGTGTGCAAGAGCGTCACCACAATCTCGAAATTACTAGGTACCTACAAATACAGGTGCATGTGTACTTTAAAGGGATTATACGGGTTTACGTCCTGAAAGTAAATGCACTCTTTTGCAGTTGTATAAGCTTTGAACACATTTAAGACATACAACAGGGACCTCAATGCTCATTTAGTCCATTATTTCAGAAATTATCAGCGTTAAAACTTGGGCGTTTTTTCGAGACTAGTATCAGATAACGAGTACTTGATCGGCACTACTGTCCACCACTTCTATCTTAAGATAAATTTTATAGTTTTGAATTATCTGCAAGTTCTACACTGGATCACAAAATTATTATGCAAATCAAAACTGACGGGACTTTGTATTACTACACACTGTTCGTTGAGGTTTTGTGTTTTATTGTGGTTTTCTTTTCTCTTGGCCTTTAGCGTTGATAATTTGGTGGTGGCGTATTATTTTTTTGGCATGAAAATTCATGAAAAATATAGAATTTTATGGGAAAACTAGGTAACTGCTGCTGTCGTTGGAACAAAAGAAGTTTATTTCCTTTCAAATATTCTTATTTTACCGGAAATATGCCATACGTGAGGTGATTTTACTAGCATAAAAGAGATGACTGGCTCTGCCTCAGCCGGTCCTGCAGAAAATACGCGGTGGCATCACCGCGCACTTTGGAATGTCCTTACGTGCAGAACAGGTAATTTCTAGAAAAATGTGGTTACCGTGGGACTTCTACCACCTTTATAAGTACGTTTTACTATGTAACTCAATTATTCTGGGAAAAAAAACGTATAATCCCTTTAACAAATTCCTCAGCTGTTGAGCTGTTGTTATGGAATGGGGAGCAAAGCCCCATGAGCTCAGTGTGCTCCATTTCATGCGCTATTTCCTCCTGTCTTCGTGTAGCATTGACTGTCTTCTTCGCAGATTCTTCATTTGTATTTTTACTGGAGGAGATATGGAACTAACCATTCATCAATAATAAGAACAGTTTGACCAAGGCTAAAACTTTAAAACTACTGGTGGTTGGTTTGTTAGTCAAGTGAATAAGTCATCGCTACTCTATTTAGTACACACCAGGGGCGGATCCAGGATTTTCTAAGGCAGGGGGCTTCAGGCCTGAGGGCGGCATATTTCCTCGGTGACGGGGGCGGCATGGTGCCTTCCGAGGGCGGCATAATGCCTTCCGAGGGCGGCGATGTACCTTCCGAGGGCGG
>JAXIVJ010010320.1:17500-35000 GCA_036785665.1 Chirona hameri
GTCTGTGTCTGTGTCTGTGTCTGTGTCTGTGTCTGTGTCTGTGTCTGTGTCTGTGTCTGTGTCTGTGTCTGTGTCTGTGTCTGTGTCTGTGTCTGTGTCTGTGTCTGTGTCTGTGTCTGTGTCTGTGTCTGTGTCTGTGTCTGTGTCTGTGTCTGTGTCTGTGTCTGTGTCTGTGTCTGTGTCTGTGTCTGTGTCTGTGTCTGTGTCTGTGTCTGTGTCTGTGTCTGTGTCTGTGTCTGTGTCTGTGTCTGTGTCTGTGTCTGTGTCTGTGTCTGTGTCTGTGTCTGTGTCTGTGTCTGTGTCTGTGTCTGTGTCTGTGTCTGTGTCTGTGTCTGTGTCTGTGTCTGTGTCTGTGTCTGTGTCTGTGTCTGTGTCTGTGTCTGTGTCTGTGTCTGTGTCTGTGTCTGTGTCTGTGTCTGTGTCTGTGTCTGTGTCTGTGTCTGTGTCTGTGTCTGTGTCTGTGTCTGTGTCTGTGTCTGTGTCTGTGTCTGTGTCTGTGTCTGTGTCTGTGTCTGTGTCTGTGTCTGTGTCTGTGTCTGTGTCTGTGTCTGTGTCTGTGTCTGTGTCTGTGTCTGTGTCTGTGTCTGTGTCTGTGTCTGTGTCTGTGTCTGTGTCTGTGTCTGTGTCTGTGTCTGTGTCTGTGTCTGTGTCTGTGTCTGTGTCTGTGTCTGTGTCTGTGTCTGTGTCTGTGTCTGTGTCTGTGTCTGTGTCTGTGTCTGTGTCTGTGTCTGTGTCTGTGTCTGTGTCTGTGTCTGTGTCTGTGTCTGTGTCTGTGTCTGTGTCTGTGTCTGTGTCTGTGTCTGTGTCTGTGTCTGTGTCTGTGTCTGTGTCTGTGTCTGTGTCTGTGTCTGTGTCTGTGTCTGTGTCTGTGTCTGTGTCTGTGTCTGTGTCTGTGTCTGTGTCTGTGTCTGTGTCTGTGTCTGTGTCTGTGTCTGTGTCTGTGTCTGTGTCTGTGTCTGTGTCTGTGTCTGTGTCTGTGTCTGTGTCTGTGTCTGTGTCTGTGTCTGTGTCTGTGTCTGTGTCTGTGTCTGTGTCTGTGTCTGTGTCTGTGTCTGTGTCTGTGTCTGTGTCTGTGTCTGTGTCTGTGTCTGTGTCTGTGTCTGTGTCTGTGTCTGTGTCTGTGTCTGTGTCTGTGTCTGTGTCTGTGTCTGTGTCTGTGTCTGTGTCTGTGTCTGTGTCTGTGTCTGTGTCTGTGTCTGTGTCTGTGTCTGTGTCTGTGTCTGTGTCTGTGTCTGTGTCTGTGTCTGTGTCTGTGTCTGTGTCTGTGTCTGTGTCTGTGTCTGTGTCTGTGTCTGTGTCTGTGTCTGTGTCTGTGTCTGTGTCTGTGTCTGTGTCTGTGTCTGTGTCTGTGTCTGTGTCTGTGTCTGTGTCTGTGTCTGTGTCTGTGTCTGTGTCTGTGTCTGTGTCTGTGTCTGTGTCTGTGTCTGTGTCTGTGTCTGTGTCTGTGTCTGTGTCTGTGTCTGTGTCTGTGTCTGTGTCTGTGTCTGTGTCTGTGTCTGTGTCTGTGTCTGTGTCTGTGTCTGTGTCTGTGTCTGTGTCTGTGTCTGTGTCTGTGTCTGTGTCTGTGTCTGTGTCTGTGTCTGTGTCTGTGTCTGTGTCTGTGTCTGTGTCTGTGTCTGTGTCTGTGTCTGTGTCTGTGTCTGTGTCTGTGTCTGTGTCTGTGTCTGTGTCTGTGTCTGTGTCTGTGTCTGTGTCTGTGTCTGTGTCTGTGTCTGTGTCTGTGTCTGTGTCTGTGTCTGTGTCTGTGTCTGTGTCTGTGTCTGTGTCTGTGTCTGTGTCTGTGTCTGTGTCTGTGTCTGTGTCTGTGTCTGTGTCTGTGTCTGTGTCTGTGTCTGTGTCTGTGTCTGTGTCTGTGTCTGTGTCTGTGTCTGTGTCTGTGTCTGTGTCTGTGTCTGTGTCTGTGTCTGTGTCTGTGTCTGTGTCTGTGTCTGTGTCTGTGTCTGTGTCTGTGTCTGTGTCTGTGTCTGTGTCTGTGTCTGTGTCTGTGTCTGTGTCTGTGTCTGTGTCTGTGTCTGTGTCTGTGTCTGTGTCTGTGTCTGTGTCTGTGTCTGTGTCTGTGTCTGTGTCTGTGTCTGTGTCTGTGTCTGTGTCTGTGTCTGTGTCTGTGTCTGTGTCTGTGTCTGTGTCTGTGTCTGTGTCTGTGTCTGTGTCTGTGTCTGTGTCTGTGTCTGTGTCTGTGTCTGTGTCTGTGTCTGTGTCTGTGTCTGTGTCTGTGTCTGTGTCTGTGTCTGTGTCTGTGTCTGTGTCTGTGTCTGTGTCTGTGTCTGTGTCTGTGTCTGTGTCTGTGTCTGTGTCTGTGTCTGTGTCTGTGTCTGTGTCTGTGTCTGTGTCTGTGTCTGTGTCTGTGTCTGTGTCTGTGTCTGTGTCTGTGTCTGTGTCTGTGTCTGTGTCTGTGTCTGTGTCTGTGTCTGTGTCTGTGTCTGTGTCTGTGTCTGTGTCTGTGTCTGTGTCTGTGTCTGTGTCTGTGTCTGTGTCTGTGTCTGTGTCTGTGTCTGTGTCTGTGTCTGTGTCTGTGTCTGTGTCTGTGTCTGTGTCTGTGTCTGTGTCTGTGTCTGTGTCTGTGTCTGTGTCTGTGTCTGTGTCTGTGTCTGTGTCTGTGTCTGTGTCTGTGTCTGTGTCTGTGTCTGTGTCTGTGTCTGTGTCTGTGTCTGTGTCTGTGTCTGTGTCTGTGTCTGTGTCTGTGTCTGTGTCTGTGTCTGTGTCTGTGTCTGTGTCTGTGTCTGTGTCTGTGTCTGTGTCTGTGTCTGTGTCTGTGTCTGTGTCTGTGTCTGTGTCTGTGTCTGTGTCTGTGTCTGTGTCTGTGTCTGTGTCTGTGTCTGTGTCTGTGTCTGTGTCTGTGTCTGTGTCTGTGTCTGTGTCTGTGTCTGTGTCTGTGTCTGTGTCTGTGTCTGTGTCTGTGTCTGTGTCTGTGTCTGTGTCTGTGTCTGTGTCTGTGTCTGTGTCTGTGTCTGTGTCTGTGTCTGTGTCTGTGTCTGTGTCTGTGTCTGTGTCTGTGTCTGTGTCTGTGTCTGTGTCTGTGTCTGTGTCTGTGTCTGTGTCTGTGTCTGTGTCTGTGTCTGTGTCTGTGTCTGTGTCTGTGTCTGTGTCTGTGTCTGTGTCTGTGTCTGTGTCTGTGTCTGTGTCTGTGTCTGTGTCTGTGTCTGTGTCTGTGTCTGTGTCTGTGTCTGTGTCTGTGTCTGTGTCTGTGTCTGTGTCTGTGTCTGTGTCTGTGTCTGTGTCTGTGTCTGTGTCTGTGTCTGTGTCTGTGTCTGTGTCTGTGTCTGTGTCTGTGTCTGTGTCTGTGTCTGTGTCTGTGTCTGTGTCTGTGTCTGTGTCTGTGTCTGTGTCTGTGTCTGTGTCTGTGTCTGTGTCTGTGTCTGTGTCTGTGTCTGTGTCTGTGTCTGTGTCTGTGTCTGTGTCTGTGTCTGTGTCTGTGTCTGTGTCTGTGTCTGTGTCTGTGTCTGTGTCTGTGTCTGTGTCTGTGTCTGTGTCTGTGTCTGTGTCTGTGTCTGTGTCTGTGTCTGTGTCTGTGTCTGTGTCTGTGTCTGTGTCTGTGTCTGTGTCTGTGTCTGTGTCTGTGTCTGTGTCTGTGTCTGTGTCTGTGTCTGTGTCTGTGTCTGTGTCTGTGTCTGTGTCTGTGTCTGTGTCTGTGTCTGTGTCTGTGTCTGTGTCTGTGTCTGTGTCTGTGTCTGTGTCTGTGTCTGTGTCTGTGTCTGTGTCTGTGTCTGTGTCTGTGTCTGTGTCTGTGTCTGTGTCTGTGTCTGTGTCTGTGTCTGTGTCTGTGTCTGTGTCTGTGTCTGTGTCTGTGTCTGTGTCTGTGTCTGTGTCTGTGTCTGTGTCTGTGTCTGTGTCTGTGTCTGTGTCTGTGTCTGTGTCTGTGTCTGTGTCTGTGTCTGTGTCTGTGTCTGTGTCTGTGTCTGTGTCTGTGTCTGTGTCTGTGTCTGTGTCTGTGTCTGTGTCTGTGTCTGTGTCTGTGTCTGTGTCTGTGTCTGTGTCTGTGTCTGTGTCTGTGTCTGTGTCTGTGTCTGTGTCTGTGTCTGTGTCTGTGTCTGTGTCTGTGTCTGTGTCTGTGTCTGTGTCTGTGTCTGTGTCTGTGTCTGTGTCTGTGTCTGTGTCTGTGTCTGTGTCTGTGTCTGTGTCTGTGTCTGTGTCTGTGTCTGTGTCTGTGTCTGTGTCTGTGTCTGTGTCTGTGTCTGTGTCTGTGTCTGTGTCTGTGTCTGTGTCTGTGTCTGTGTCTGTGTCTGTGTCTGTGTCTGTGTCTGTGTCTGTGTCTGTGTCTGTGTCT
The DNA here is from genome assembly GCA_036785665.1 of Chirona hameri. Lineage (NCBI taxonomy): Eukaryota > Metazoa > Arthropoda > Thecostraca > Balanomorpha > Balanidae > Chirona > Chirona hameri. Next base: position 21,765 of record JAXIVJ010010320.1, read on the forward strand.
GTGTCTGTGTCTGTGTCTGTGTCTGTGTCTGTGTCTGTGTCTGTGTCTGTGTCTGTGTCTGTGTCTGTGTCTGTGTCTGTGTCTGTGTCTGTGTCTGTGTCTGTGTCTGTGTCTGTGTCTGTGTCTGTGTCTGTGTCTGTGTCTGTGTCTGTGTCTGTGTCTGTGTCTGTGTCTGTGTCTGTGTCTGTGTCTGTGTCTGTGTCTGTGTCTGTGTCTGTGTCTGTGTCTGTGTCTGTGTCTGTGTCTGTGTCTGTGTCTGTGTCTGTGTCTGTGTCTGTGTCTGTGTCTGTGTCTGTGTCTGTGTCTGTGTCTGTGTCTGTGTCTGTGTCTGTGTCTGTGTCTGTGTCTGTGTCTGTGTCTGTGTCTGTGTCTGTGTCTGTGTCTGTGTCTGTGTCTGTGTCTGTGTCTGTGTCTGTGTCTGTGTCTGTGTCTGTGTCTGTGTCTGTGTCTGTGTCTGTGTCTGTGTCTGTGTCTGTGTCTGTGTCTGTGTCTGTGTCTGTGTCTGTGTCTGTGTCTGTGTCTGTGTCTGTGTCTGTGTCTGTGTCTGTGTCTGTGTCTGTGTCTGTGTCTGTGTCTGTGTCTGTGTCTGTGTCTGTGTCTGTGTCTGTGTCTGTGTCTGTGTCTGTGTCTGTGTCTGTGTCTGTGTCTGTGTCTGTGTCTGTGTCTGTGTCTGTGTCTGTGTCTGTGTCTGTGTCTGTGTCTGTGTCTGTGTCTGTGTCTGTGTCTGTGTCTGTGTCTGTGTCTGTGTCTGTGTCTGTGTCTGTGTCTGTGTCTGTGTCTGTGTCTGTGTCTGTGTCTGTGTCTGTGTCTGTGTCTGTGTCTGTGTCTGTGTCTGTGTCTGTGTCTGTGTCTGTGTCTGTGTCTGTGTCTGTGTCTGTGTCTGTGTCTGTGTCTGTGTCTGTGTCTGTGTCTGTGTCTGTGTCTGTGTCTGTGTCTGTGTCTGTGTCTGTGTCTGTGTCTGTGTCTGTGTCTGTGTCTGTGTCTGTGTCTGTGTCTGTGTCTGTGTCTGTGTCTGTCTGTCTGTCTGTCTGTCTGTCTGTCTGTCTGTCTGTCTGTCTGTCTGTCTGTCTGTCTGTCTGTCTGTCTGTCTGTCTGTCTGTCTGTCTGTCTGTCTGTCTGTCTGTCTGTCTGTCTGTCTGTCTGTCTGTCTGTCTGTCTGTCTGTCTGTCTGTCTGTCTGTCTGTCTGTCTGTCTGTCTGTCTGTCTGTCTGTCTGTCTGTCTGTCTGTCTGTCTGTGTCTGTCTGTCTGTCTGTCTGTCTGTCTGTCTGTCTGTCTGTCTGTCTGTCTGTATGTCTGTCTGTCTGTCTGTCTGTCTGTCTGTCTGTCTGTCTGTCTGTCTGTCTGTCTGTCTGTCTGTCTGTCTGTCTGTCTGTCTGTCTGTCTGTCTGTCTGTCTGTCTGTCTGTCTGTCTGTCTGTCTGTCTGTCTGTCTGTCTGTCTGTCTGTCTGTCTGTCTGTCTGTCTGTCTGTCTGTCTGTCTGTCTGTCTGTCTGTCTGTCTGTCTGTCTGTCTGTCTGTCTGTCTGTCTGTCTGTCTGTCTGTCTGTCTGTCTGTCTGTCTGTCTGTCTGTCTGTCTGTCTGTATGTATGTATGTATGTATGTATGTATGTATGTATGTATGTATGCATGCATGTATGTATGTATGTATGTATGTATGTATGTATGTATGTATGTATGTATGTATGTATGTATGTATGTATGTATGTATGTATGTATGTATGTATGTATGTATGTATGTTCTCAAGTTTATACATACATACGTACGTACGTACGTACGTACGTATGTATGCATGTATGTATGTATGTATGTATGTATGTATGTATGTATGTTCTCAAGTTTATACATACATACGTACGTACGTACGTACGTACGTACGTACGTACGTACGTACGTATGTATGTATGTATGTATGTATGTATGTATGTATGTATGTATGTATGTATGTATGTATGTATGTATGTATGTATGTATGTATGTATGTATGTATGTATGTATGTATGTATGTATGTATGTATGTATGTATGTATGTATGTATGTATGTATGTATGTATGTATGTATGTATGTATGTATGTATGTATGTATGTATGTATGTATGTATGTATGTATGTATGTATGTATGTATGTATGTATGTATGTATGTATGTATGTATGTATGTATGTATGTATGTATGTATGTATGTATGTATGTATGTATGTATGTATGTATGTATGTATGTATGTATGTATGTATGTATGTATGTATGTATGTATGTATGTATGTATGTATGTATGTATGTATGTATGTATGTATGTATGTATGTATGTATGTATGTACGTACGTACGTACGTATGTATGTATGTATGTATGTATGTATGTATGTATGTATGTATGTATGTATGTATGTATGTATGTATGTATGTATGTATGTATGTATGTATGTATGTATGTATGTATGTATGTATGTATGTATGTATGTATGTATGTATGTATGTATGTATGTATGTATGTATATTTGTCTGTATTATTTTCTGTATTTGTATTCAATCACCAACAGGCATGTGCCCAATTACAGGTGAAGTAAAATCAACAATCAGGTATGCACATTGCACATACAACTTCCCAACCGGAACAACCTTACATCGATGATGCGTCACATGGTGGGTCTCACAGTTGATGCATAAGCCATATGACGCCATATGATGCGCAAGCCACATCTGCCGTTTCAGCTGCCCTAGCGTATCGTAAAAAAAATGTCGGAACTTGACGAAAAACCTAGAAAATCGTTGACGATACGAGGAATGCGCACAGACAGTCCGGACGATACAGTTATCACTCTGGCGAATGGTTCATCGAACAGTGATCTTGACGCGATTCTAGTTTGCCTTGTTGGCGCATGGAGCTTGAAGCACTCCAGAAGGTGTGATGATGAGATCAAGCCTTTGAATAGTTTGCACAAAAATAGAACATCACACTGCGCACGCCGAGTTCCTAAATGAGATACATTGCATGCTGACAGCAGATCACAGTATGCGAGAGACGGTCCATCGAACGCCATATGATGCGCAAGCCACATCAAAAAAGTTATGCTGCACCCTCTCCACGCGAACGAGATGGCATCTGGCTGCACCACTCCATATGATTGAACAGTATTAAATACTCGACCGAACGTTGGCGTTATAAGCAGCCAGAGCCGCTTGCTTATCCAGCTTACACCGGGGGGAGGCCGACTGGAATGTCCGAACGAGCAGACCTAGTGCTCGATTGGCTTTGGTGACGATTGAGTTCACATGATCTGCGAAGGTCAGCTTTTGGTCGAGAACGACACCCAAGTCTCGAATGGACTTGACTTTCTCCAGAGCTATGCCATCAATTGAGTACGATGATTGAATGAAGTCACGTTTCAGAGTAATTTTGAAAGATTTGCATTTTGAAGCATTGAGTTTCAGTTTCCAGTCGGCCGCCCAGCGCGTCACTGCGTTTAGGTCCTGCTGGAGGACAAGGACATCCGTTTTCGACTTTATCTCATGAAACAATTTCAAATCGTCAGCAAAAAGCAAACAGTTGGTGGAGATGACGGTGGGCAGGTCGTTCACGTAGAGAGAGAGAACAGGAGCGGAGAGATGTGCCCCCCTTCCGGTGTTCCGGACACAGCCGGAACCCAATCAGACACTTTTCCATTTAAAACTACCCTCTGCTTTCGCCTCCCCAGGTATGATGTCAGCCACCGCAGAGCGACGCCATCTATACCATACATTTTCTCAAGTTTATACAGCAACAAACGATGGTTAACACTCTGGAATGCACTCGCAAAATCAGTATATATATATATATATATATATATATATATATATATATATATATATATATATATATATATATATATATATATATATATATATATATATATATATATATACGTATACGTATACGTATACGTATACGTATACGTATACGTGTGCGTGTGCGTGTGCGTGTGTGTGTGTGTGTGTGTGTGTGTATATATATATATGTAGCGTTGGGGAATAGCAGGGGGGTCATAGGGGTAGAGAGAGTGGGAGGGTTAGATAGAGGACTGGGGACTGCACCAGGTTCCGTTCCACTCTTGCGTGTGGAGCGAGGGTACGTTGTAGAATGTGATAGCAGAGAAGGGATACATTGCAGGATGAGGGGAATGGAGTAGAAGGTAGAAGAAGAGATAGGAGTAAAAGAGGTTAGGGGAAAGAAAAGAAGAGAGATAAAGACCTCCGAAATCCGGCTGTAGTGGAAAGTGCATATCCCTTGTGTCTATTGCCAGCTCGACCTGCAGTGACCTGACGTGGGACCTGACAGGCTCGTAGGCCCAGGTCCGCCAGAAGTGATGAGAGATGTAGAAACAGATGTAGAGATGTAGATGGTGACGTAGTTAACAATCCCCTTCCGTGTACAAAACATCTGATGGTGGTGTATGTAGATGCTTTAAAAAAAATTGAGAGGCTGATTACTCTCGTTCATCATATAGGCTGTTTACACCACATGTCACTTCACTGCTCGAGGACGGGAGGCAGGGTCTCGCCCATGAGGGTGAGGACGATACAAAGGGGAGGTGTGTAGGAATAGCGTCGGGTGTGACGCCCTGGTGACCATTGCCAACCTTCGTGATTCAGATATTTCTTTAAAATCGTAAGTCGATTCGTAAGTTGGGTCATCCGTTCCATTCTCCCTCCCCCTTTAACACCTGTTTAACTCCAAACCCAAATCGCCCACTTGTATGCCAGCGTTGCTAAATTTTACTTACCTTCGAGTAATGATCCGTCCGGCTGTCCTGACTGAGTTCGAACTACTCCTAATGGGTCTTAACCTAAGATTTATCCTTCGGTCATTCATCCTCACCGCCACGCTCTCAGCTACGGACATTCCGCTTTCATTCGCCCCATAATGATTTGTTCGCCCCAAAAAATTCCCTCCCAGTAGTGCCGGATTCCAGTCGGATGAGTGACTCCCAGGTAAGATAAATGTCCTCATCAATGAATCCTCTTAGCACTCCGCTGAACGACCGCATTGCTGCGTGGAACACCCAAAATATATGTTTTTAACGCAAACAGTTCGGTTCCTACTTTAAAAGGGAGCTAGTTTATCCATAGGACTTAGGTGACACCGAATACGCTTTACCACCCGTCTTATCCTCTCTGTCCGGGAGAGGCCCCTATACCTACTGTCCCGGCCCTATCGGGGCTCCGTCGGACCTGCCTTCTCTGTCCCGGCCCTATCTGGGCTCCGCCGGACCAAACCTTTAACAATTAACATCAGCCGGCACCAATGGTGGTGTTTGCGGATGTCCTTGCCTATATACCGACTGCGGGTGCCCGGGGATCTCTTTAGGAGATCTCCCCGTTTAACCGTGAGTGACTTCTGAGGCACGTCTAGCCTCCTCCCTCTTATCCTTCCTCCCTCGCTCTCCTTTATCTGCGCCAACCTATCATCCTCTGGAATTTGGCACCCGCAGTCTTGGACTTAACTACTTGCAACCTCCCTGTGATATGCGGCCAGTCGATATCGCTCGGTCTGGGCATAATTTTCCAAGAGCACCTTCGTTACATTTTTCGCCGCGCTGATTGCTTTTCAATACGAGGATCGGGCACACAAGCCGTCATGCCTCTTCTAAAATCTCTAATACTTATTTAATCTCTGTCCGGCCCTGACTGTAAGTAGTATCAGCCATAGTTAATATATCTTACTTCTCTCTGCTGGAGCCTGTATTTACTGCTATCTGCCGCCACACGTTACTCGATAACGACCGATCCTCATTCAGACTCGTCTAGTTGCTGGGGGAATAGTAGTGTCCTAGCTATCCTATTACGAAATCAATATCAACGACATTTCTCCAACTATGACTGAGTACTAACCGCTTTACCAGTTCTCTATCGGTGACGTAAATTATATGACCCTTAGGTAATTTCCTACACGGGAAACGTCCAAAAAGAATCGCAACCAGCTCGATAACGGGAATATATCAGAAGTGGCACATTTCAATAAGCATCAGCTAGTGATCTCCGAAATAGCACTCTTAAACTTCAATATAATCGACAGTGCACCATCGTCAGCATAGATTCAAATAATTGAACGCTGTTTATAGTTGGCTAATAACAAGGCTTAAAGGAAATAGTTCACCTTCAACATGGGGTTTTGAACTGAAATAGCAGTTTTGTAGCCCATGTTGAGAAATCCATATCTGTAACTTTTCTTGGCTGAAAAGACTCTCCAGCCGAAGATATTTGACTTTTTGGCGAAGGAATGCGGCGCATATATGATATACCGTACCGTCTGAACTGTGCCAGCACTGCATGGAGCATGCGCAGACCAATAACGCACACCATAACATTAATAATTTACAACCTTCTGTCCTGAATTGGCGCGATGTAGGACCATTTTTGAAAAGAAAAAAAGAAACTGTATTAAAATATATAATAAAATCGTGTTCTGAAACATTTCCGAAGGTGAAATATTTCCTTTAACCCGCTTGGACTGTCAATATACAGGACATCTACCATTGCAGTTGTACCATTACGTTAACATCGGGAAGGCGTCGGCTGTAATGTCAATGTGAATCGCGAACTGTTGGCTTAAGAAGGTATATTTTTACCAGACGGTTAGGAGACGCACAATATTAAGAAAATTAATTTGACTGTTATACTTATCAGCCACTGAATCGCAAGTATACGCTTGTTGTAAGTTGCTGCGCCCTTAGAACCTTTTACGGGCTGAACTAGTTATGGTTTAATCGATTCTTCCAAATAAGGTAATATAGACAGGGATTTAACGTTAAACACTCCGGGTCAGCGGCACGAGTTTATCAGCGACAGAAACGAGGTCGCAGTGACAGCTAATTAATCGCATTTCTCATACACCGTCTTTAAACAATCGTCGGTAGGAAGCGATGCTGGACCAATAGCTAATAGCGCATAGCCGATTATACATACGTAATCTTAGACAGACAATCCCTTGGCGGTAACTTACCAGTCTCCGATTTGTGTTGCCCCCCTCAACATAGAGCACCCCTCTAAGCGACAGAATGAACCGATACTTTATAACCAATCGATGCCGTCTCAGTGATATGGTCCTTACATTAGTTATCCTTATCTGCCAAGCTAGAATGACGAGTACGAAAGTTAACATTCCGTGATTCGAAATCGTTCAAAACTCTGATACATAACGTTACATTTACTGAAGCGGAAACGTACTTAATCATTACACTCTGGCTTCTGGCTAAGTGTTGCGAGCAAGGCGAAAACGAATTAATAGAAACATTCGAACCACAGCCGAAACATAATAATTATCAGCGGCTAAATTGGCTTCCTTCATGTCTTACCTCATGCTGTCGGGGGGCCATATTGCCGTGTACATTTCCTTCCTTCAACGATCATCACAATTCCATCATGTCTCCTTTCCCCAGTAAAATGTTACACAAATTCACAACATTTATTCTAACTCAGGAACTAAGCAAACAATTTACTAGTTCAATCTCTAGCTTAACATCCTAACTAAAACCGTTCGTATTTACAGACGCCAAAAGGCGTTAGGACTTAACCCCATTCGCTGTGCAGCCTGCTTAACTTCATAGTACTGCGGTCGCCTGACATCACACAATACAGCATCGGCTACACATGATTTTCTCCTGTCTTCCTAGGTCAGAAGTAGCGAGTCTGGACAGATGACCCAAATTGCGTAAAATGTCCCACTTAGTCCCTTATTGTTTAAATTTTGTCGTCACCAGGTCTGAGCAGAATTTCGGATAGGATCGGAAAGGATGAGCAGCTCCGTGATTTACTTCTGACGTGATCTGTCGCTGTCACCTCTGCCTTCGTCTGGTTCTTGCCGCCAACTTCTTCTGTCAGCTGTCACCTCTGCCTGGCTGAATATTGCTGCCGACTCTCTGCTGTCACCCCTGCCAAGGCGGACGGCTGCCGCCGCCGCGCCGCGGGCAGCGCGCGTGCTGAGGTCCCGTAGTCGACTCCCGCGGCCAGTGCGTCCGCTCCCCCTCTGTGCGACGTTGCCTCTTTTTATACTGCGGCCCGGCAGTGTCTTGCTCTGGGTGTGGCCGACCCGTCCTCTGATTGGCGCCGATTTTTGCCGTCGTCAATTTTGCACTTCTAGTGTGTAGAGCTTCTTCAAACTTCTTAATGACCTTTCTTACTTAATTTTGTTCATAAAATAATTGCTTCAAGTAGTGCATATTTCTTCCATTTTCTTGTTTGCTTGCTACCTAGGGCCACGCCCTTTGCTTTGTTAATGCCATGTGTCTGGTGTCTGGTGCTAATATCTTCATATAACCATATGATTTTGGTTTCTTGATAATGCATCTAGCTGATAAAATAGTATTCTTCAATAATCGATCAGGGTAGTCCTTTCAATCATTGTATTTCAATTATTACGTCGTAGTATCGCTTTTAGATGACTTTCTTGTTCATCCCTTTCTTTTCCCAGCACTAAATGTTCGCCTTTTCCAGCTTAACGAAAATCTTGACATGTTTAATTTGGTATCAGTGCTTGGGCTCCGTTCAAGTTCAGTACTATATAATACCGGCGTCGCTCGTATTTCTATGTTGTATCCTTACTTGCAAATAGCACCTTCCTCGTGTTAATTTAAAATCTTCTTTGTAAACACTGCTTCTTATTTGGCTGTCTTACTTCGCGTATATCGTACATCTCACTTCTTCTCAACAACGATTCTTCCCTTACTTGAAAACCGTCTCTTTGTTGACGCGTCACAGCTCCACACAGCTGTCCCTCTGCCTTTGGGCGGGTCGCCCTGGGTGTGCTGACTCATAGCGGGAGGGGGGGGGGGGGGGGGGGGGGTGGCGACGCCGGTAGGGACGGTACTGGGACCGGTACGCAAATGGGACTGGTACCGTAATGGGTGTACCTGATGGGTGTAGTGTACACCCGGCTGGCGCTGCTCCCCGCCATCGTCTCGCTTACTCAGCTGTTCTGGCGATGTATGTATATATGTATATATGTATATATGTATATATATATATATATATATATATATATATATATATATATATATATATATATATATATATATATATATATATTTATATACACATATACACATGTACACATATACACATATACACATATACACATATACACATCTTAAGTAGCAACCACAAACCAGTAATCAGTACCTATGCCCTCCAACTTTGGCCAGATAAAATTGATTTCTTCCTATGTACAATTCCTATGTATGTATTTTCTATGTATGTATTTATCCTATCTATGTATGCATTTCCTATGTATGTATGTCCTTCCTATGTATGTATTTATGTAATATGTATTATGCTGCAAATTAATATGAAATGATTGAGGTCACATTTCCCATCCTGTTTTCAATGTGCTTTCGGTCTTGCTTGCAGCATCCACTACTTTGCTTTGTAAATGTATTTGGTTCCTTTTTCACAATAAAAAAAAATACTTTTGGAAACTGTACATGTGTGTTTTATGATGTTAAACAAAGCTATTTTTGCCAGTGTGTTATCTACATAAATAAGTATAAAATTGGAAAATCGGTCAAATTTTGGACATTTTTGGCTTCAACCCAAATCGGTCGGTATTCGGTCAACCGCAATGCCTCCCATTCGGTATCGGTTTGGAATCAGTCAGGATTTTTTTTGGAAAATGACATCACTACTGAACACCATCTCCGCCTCCGCCGTTGTAACCGGAAGGACGGGAAGGACCTACAGGAAAAAGGATGGCTTTGGACCGATTGTTCTATTGTAGACTTACTTACCGAAATGGTGCTGGATAAAAATAATGAAATAAGGACAGGTCTGTAAACGTGATAATTGTTAAACTTATAAATTACCCCTCACCCTAGTAGGGGGTTATTTGTCATTTTGCCCCCCCCTGATGTTTTTCGAGAATAGCGGGAAAACAGCGGCGCGCAGCACGCCAAAAATTTGGCAAAAAATTGCCCAAATTTGCCCAGTACCCAAATATAGGATATATTAGACTTCACGTCTTGGGAGGGGGGAGGCATGGCCGTTGCCTCCCCCTGGATCTGCCCCTGCGGCGCATATAGACGTGAAGTGAAAATTATGTTTTATCAATTAGCTTCAGCTGTAAAGATTGAATCATATTTCCGACATTGTTCCATCATATAATAATTTTATAACATGCTATATTACTATATACTATATAAGTAATATTGTTTAAACTTGCGTTGCGTCACTTTTGCCCCAAGGACAAGCTACCATATTTTACTGCCATATGAAGTATTTTTTCCCCTTTAATTTTTAAACTTTTGCAATGTTTATCATTTTTACCATATATGGTAAAGGATGTCATTTTCGACTACGGAAGATTAGGGGGGGGGGGCTAAACAGATAGTTTTGCCCTCGCTTGATTTTGCCAGCGGGGGCGGCTGCCCCCCCCCCCCCCCCGAATCCGCGCCCCTGCTCACCTGCATCGATTGCTAACGGTTGATTGGGGGTGACGTGATACAGTGACAGCGAAATCACAATATAGTGCACAGCACCATTTCCGTGTTGTTCTTTCTATAACTGTATCGATCTAAAAACGTAAACGGAAGGTAAGAATATCAACGGAAAACTGCGGCTAACGGTGTGGACTGTTCGCGGTGGCCATGTTGTACCCGATTCCTATAAATAACATCACCACTCACCACATTCCTGTTCATGTGCAGAACTAAACCTGATGTCCGCTATTATATCACCTATTTGTGTGGCCCCGGCGGCTTTGAGGTTGCTCTATATAAAGGCGGCTGACGCCAGCCGCCGGGCACTCTATGCGGAAGTAGTTCTAATTAGCAATCGGTCCCCATTTGTGAGCTCGCCTCAATTTCAGAAAATCGAGCCGACAAAGCAGTTCGAGACTAACGTAAAACTGTTCCGCAAGCATTTTAATTAATGAAGTATTTTGTTAACCTTTTGCATATTGATAGGAACTCCCCAGTATAGTTGAAAGAAAGCATGCGCATGCATCGCTTACGTAGAACATGTCCTTTGTGATTGTGTTGTGTCCGAATACTGATCAGTATCTGATGTATTTGAATGGTGTCTATCCGTACCAGCCGGCATTGTCATTCGTAGGATACTAAAATTGTACATGAGACAATGGAGCTACTTGACATTTAAAGAGCTTTGGAGCTTATACTTGACATTTTGACATTATGCTTGACATTTTGGAGCTTATGCTTGACATTTAAACGCTTCTTGCTTGCGTCTGGGATGGGAAGTGGCTGAGGAGTGGGTACCTGACCTTTAGTGTTCCATATCGTTTGACAATGGCGACGTCCTATTTTTAGAAAGTCACTCCTGCTATGCTCCCTCCTTGCTTAGATCGCCACCATTATACGTTTGTCTCCATGCAACATGACAGCGATAGCTCATACATCAGTCCAGGCTGCACCGCAAAGTCAGCTCCGAAACGCGGGTCGAAGCACGCCACCACTGAAAGACGTCGTCACACTAGCGTCCCGGTGGTGTGATGTTCTCGTGAGCATGGCGGCGCGGCAGCACCGTGCGGGTTCCACGAACCGGCGGCCGAGAAGGTATAACCCGTCGTGGCTATTCGTGGACTGGTCAGTTAGCGGCGCGGCGCGGCGCAGCGCGGCGGGCGGGCTGCGGAGCCACACGACAGGCAGGGGGCGGCACGTGAGCACTGAGCAGCGGACCGGCGGGCAGGGGCGGCACGTGAGCACGAGCGACGGACCGGCGGGCAGGGGGCCGAGTTGCAGCGCTGTGCCAGGGCCGAGAGCACTGCAGTATAGTCGAGTGCTCAGGGTCCAGCTGTACTTTCCGAGAGCGGAGCGCAGTGCTGAGTGGGGCCTGCAGGAGAGGAGTGTGTATCTTCAGGACAGAGTGAACTCGGAGGACTGCAGCACACTATTAAGAACAAAGTGCACGCTCAGAAGCGGAGTGAACTCTAAGGAGTGGAGTGTGTCGCTGGAGCAAAGTGCACTTTCAGGAGCGCAGCGTGCCCCCGGCGCTGCGAGATCCCAGGAGGGGGCAGACCGACACCGGTCCGGTCCGCAACATCAGGTGAGTGTGTGTGCGTGTCGACAACGACGAGTGGCGCACCCGTCGTATCACGTTGCTTAAGGTTTAGTTGTTGAATAGTTTTAGCATTGATAGCGTTGATAGTTTTAGCATTGATAGCATTGATAGCTTTAGCATTGATGTGTACCGATTGCTTATACAATGCATGCTGGACCAAGATATTGATTAATCAGTTACCGCGTTCCGCTGCCATGTGTGCTATCATCTGATGTCATCTGCTAAACGTTCCATGCATCTTTTGTTCTGCATAACCAGGGACAGTAAGAACCATTGATGCCAACAGATCGTCTAACACTCTGTGTGAACTGAAAATAATAAACACGCATCGCAGTTGAGCCCACGTTGCACATGCAATCTCGATAAATCAAAGACTTGTAAGACTACGAATTAAACACGTCTTACACTTACATGGGTTTATGCCGATCCATCCCTACATCTTCGAGCTAGACCTATAACGTGATAAACGGAAGACAGAGCCACTAGCGGATCGGGGGGGGGGGATTAGTGGTAATTGCCCCCCGACGAGAAAAAAAAGACCTAAATTTACCGATAATTAACCATTTTCGGACTCTAAGAAACACTTAGCAACCTGTTACCAGTACAAAAATACCTTAAATCAGTGTTTAATACACAAGAAAGCGAAATCCCATGAGCAAATTGAGCCTAATACACCCCTCAGTCACAATTTGAACAGCTACAGTGCTCACTACAAACCTCGGTGGTGTGGCCCGTGCGTCACAGTCCACCAGTGGCGGATCTAGGTTTCGAGTTTGGGGGGGGATAAAAAAAATTCGCTCCGTTTCGTCAGCGAAAAGTTGTTCACGGGGGGGGGGGGGGGGGGGGGGGGGGGTGGCGCCGGGTCGTCAGCGCAGAGTCGTTGAGCGGGGGGTGGCGTCGGATCGTCAGCGGGAAAGGTCTTTGAGCGGGGGGGGGGGCGTCGGGTCGTCACCACGAAAGTTTCGTTGAGCGGGGGAGTGGCTGACGTAAATCTCGCCTTCCCGGAACAAAAATCACAACCTCCCGGAACGGTTGGGGGATATGCATTTGCCTTCCGATTTTTCGTGTGTGTGTGTGTGGGGGGGGGGGGCAATTGGGGCATTCCAGAACAGATCGACCAAAACAATCTCTAAATAACACTACATCTCATATGTCGATAAAACTACGCGTCTGGGGTTATCTGGGTTGATTCACG
>JAXIVJ010010320.1:45000-47652 GCA_036785665.1 Chirona hameri
GTGGTGGTGTGGTTGGTGGTTGGTGTGTGGTGTGGGTGGGTGGTTGTTGGTGGTTGGTTTGTTGGTGGGTGGTGTGGTGTGGGTGTGGGGTGTGTGGTGGGTGGTGGGGTGGTGTGTGGGTGGGGTGGTGGGGTGGTGGTGGTGGTGGTGGTGTGTGGTGGTTGGGTGGTGGTGTGTGTGGGTGGTTGTGGTGTTGGTGGTGGATTGTGGTGTGTGGGTGGGTTGTGGTGGTTGTGGGTGGGTTGTGGTGTTGGTGGTTGGTGGGTGTGTGGTGGTGGATGGGTTGTAGTGTAGGTAGTGGTGATTTTTTGTATGTAGTGGGGTTTGTAGTGTGGTGTATGTTGTATGGTATGTATGTGTTGTTTTGGGGGAGGTGGTGTTGTTTGTTGTTGTTGTGTGATGTGGTGTGTTAGATGTATGTATGGTTTGGTATGTATGTATGTTGTATGGTTGTATGTGTGTTGGGTTGGTGTATGTGATGTTTGTTATGTATGTGAGTATGGTATTTAATGTGATGTTTGTTATGTATGTATTATGTAGATGTATGTTGATGTATGTATGATGTATTGTATGTATGTATGTATTGTATTTATGTATGTATGTATGTATGTATTTATGATGTATGTTTATGTATGTATGTAGTGTATGGTATGTATGTATGTATTTAGTGTTAGTAGTATGTATAGGTATGTATGTATGTATTTGTATATGTATTATATGTATTATGTATTTATATGTATGTATGTATTATGTATTATGATGTATAGTATGTATGTACTGTTTTATTTATTTAGTATGTATATATGTATGTATTTATGTATTATGGATGTATGTATGTATGTATTATTTATGTAGTATTATGTATGTATTATGTATGTATGTATGTATTTAGTGTATGTATTTATTATGTATTTAGTAGTTTTTATGATATGATTATGGAGTAGTATTTATGGTAATATAATTATAGTAGTATATTATATTATGAGTATTGTATAGTTATAGTATATAAAGTATATATGAGAATATATATATATAGATATATATATTATATATATTTATATAGATTATTAAGTATTAGATATTAGATATTATATGATAGATAATAGATAGTAATAGGATAGATAGATAGTATAGATTATAGATATATTATAGTATATAGATTGAATGATAGATTGATTAGATAGTATATTATATAGAAATATGATATAGTATAGATATAAGTGGATAGTATTATATAGTAGTATAGTATGTATAGTTAGTTAGATTATAATAGATAGATAGATATAGATATAATAGATAATATATATAAGAGAGAGTTAATAGATATAGGATTATAGATAGGGATAGATAGTATATATAATGAATATTGATAAGTATATGATAGATAGATAATAGATTAGATAGGATAGATAGATATAATAGGGAATAGATATAGAGTAGTAAAGTAATAGGATAGATAGATATTAGATAGATAATTATATTATATAATAAGAGTGATGGGGGGTGAGATATATAGTAGCTATTAGATAGATAGAGATAGATATTATAAGAATAGATAGATATAGTATAGATATAATATATAGATAATATAGATAGATATATGATTAGTATAGCTAGTTATTGGTATATATATGATAAATAATAGGATATATTAATATAGATTAGGATATAGATATAGATAGTAATATAGATATGATAGATAGTATAGATGAAGAGATAGATAGATAATAGATAGATAATATGTATAGATTAATAGAATAATAGATAGATATAATATATTAGATTAATAGATATAGAGTAATAATATAGACTAGATAGATTAATTATAATAGATAATAGATAATAAGTTGATAATAGATGATAGATGAGATAAGTAGATATATAGATGAGATAGATTAATATTAATGATATAGTAATAGATAGATATGATAGGATAGATAGATTATAGAAATAGATTAGATTATATATAGATATATGATAATATAGATATATAGATTATATATAGATAGATAATAGATAATAATAGGATAATATAGATAGTAGATATAGATATATATATATAGATATAGATAGTATAGATAATAGATATATAATAATATAGTTATAGATAGATAGTATTATAGATATATATAGTTATAAGTAAGATAATAGATAGATATAATATATAATAGATATATTAGATATATGATATAGGATTAGATAGAGGATAGATATTAGATAATAGATAGTTAGATAATTATAGGATATATATATATAGTATATATAGATAGATATAGATAGATAGATAATAGATATATAGGATATAATAGATGATGATAGATATAGGTATATATATAGTGATATTTATAGATATATATATATAGTAATATATAGTATATATATATATATGATATATAGATAGATAGTATTATATATAATAGATATAAAATATATATTAGATATATAGGTATATATAGATAAGTAAATATATATATGATTATATATATATAGTATATATATATGATAAGTATATATATATATATATAGTAATATATATATATATATATAAATATATATATATATATATAATATATATGATATATATAAATATATATATATATATAGATAGTATATTATAATATATATATATATATAAATATATATAGTATATAT
>JAXIVJ010010321.1:0-47651 GCA_036785665.1 Chirona hameri
TGTCTGTCCTTCCTCTACCTGCTGAAGTGTGTCTGTCTGTCCTCCCTCTCCCTGCTGAAGTGTGTCTGTCTTCCCTCTCCTTGCTGAAGTGTGTCTGTCTGTCCCCCCTCTCTCTGCTGAAGTGTGTCTGTCTGTCCTCCCTTTCCCTGCTGAAGTGTGTCTGTCCGTCCTCCCTCTCCCTGCTGAAGTGTGTCTGTCTGTCCTCCCTCTCCCTGCTGAAGTGTGTATGTCTGTCCTCCCTCTCCTTGCTGAAGTGTGTCTGTCTGTGCTGCCTCTCCTTGCTGAAGCGTGTCTGTCCTCCCTCTCCCTACTGAAGTGTGTCTGTCTGTCCTCCCTCTCCCTGCTGAAGTGTGTCTGTCTGACCTTCCTCTCCCTGCTGAAGTGTGTCTGTCCGTCCTCCCTCTCCCTACTGAAGTGTCTGTCCTCCCTCTTCTTGCTGAAGTGTGTCCGTCTGTCCTCCCTCTCCCTGCTGAAGTGTGTCTGTCTGTCCTCCCTCTCCCTGCTGAAGTGTGTCTGTTCTCCCTCCCTCTCCCTGCTGAAGTGTGTCTGTCCTCCCTCTCTCTGCTGAAGTGTGTCTATCTGTTCTCCCTCTCCCTGCTGAAGTGTGTCTGTCTGTCCTCCCTCTCCCTGCTGAAGTGTGTCTGTCTGTCCTTCCTCTCCTTGCTGAAGTGTGTCTGTCTGTCCTCCCTCTCCCTGCTGAAGTGTGTCTGCCCTCCCTCTCCCTGCTGAAGTGTGTCTGTCTGTCCTCCCTCTCCCTGCTGAAGTGTGTCTGTCTGTCCTCCCTCTCCCTGCTGAAGTGTGTCTGTCTGTCCTCCCTCTCCCTGCTGAAGTGTGTCTGTCTGTCCTCCCTCTCCCTGCTGAAGTGTGTTTGTCTGTCCTCCCTCTTCCTGCTGAAGTGTGTCTGTTCTCCCTTCCTCTCCCTGCTGAAGTGTGTTTGTCTGTCCTCCCTCTCCCTGCTGAAGTGTGTCTGTCTGTCCTCCCTCTCCCTACTGAAGTGTGTCTGTCCTCCCTCTCCCTGCTGAAGTGTGTTTGTCTGTCCTCCCTCTCCCTGCTGAAGTGTGTCTGTCTGTCCTCCCTCTCCCTGCTGAAGTGTGTCTGTCTGTCCTGCATCTCCCTGCTGAAGTGTGTCTGTCTGTCCTCCCTCTCCCTGCTGAAGTGTGTCTGTCTGTCCTCCCTCTCCCTGCTGAAGTGTGTCTGTCTGTCCTCCCTCTTCCTGCTGAAGTGTGTCTGTCTGTCCTCCCTCTCCCTGCTGAAGTGTGTCTGTCTGTCCTCCCTCTTCCTGATGAAGTGTGTGTCTGTCCTCCCTCTCCCTGCTGAAGTGTGTCTGTCTGTCCTCCCTCTTCCTGCTGAAGTGTGTCTGTCTGTCCTCCCTCTCCCTGCTGAAGTGTGTCTGTCTGTCCTCCCTCTCCCTGCTGAAGTGTGTCTGTCTGTCCTCCCTCTTCCTGCTGAAGTGTGTCTGTCTGTCCTCCCTCTCCCTGCTGAAGTGTGTCTGTCTGTCCTGCATCTCCCTGCTGAAGTGTGTCTGTCTGTCCTCCCTCTCCCTGCTGAAGTGTGTCTGTCTGTCCTCCCTCTTCCTGCTGAAGTGTGTCTGTCTGTCCTCCCTCTCCCTGGTGAAGTGTGTCTGTCTGTCCTCCCTCTTCCTGCTGAAGTGTGTCTGTCTGTCCTCCCTCTCCCTGCTGAAGTGTGTCTGTCTGTCCTCCCTCTTCCTGCTGAAGTGTGTCTGTCTGTCCTCCCTCTCCCTGCTGAAGTGTGTCTGTCTGTCCTCCCTCTCCCTGCTGAAGTGTGTCTGTCTGTCCTGCATCTCCCTGCTGAAGTGTGTCTGTCTGTCCTCCCTCTCCCTGCTGAAGTGTGTCTGTCTGTCCTCCCTCTTCCTGCTGAAGTGTGTCTGTCTGTCCTCCCTCTCCCTGCTGAAGTGTGTCTGTCTGTCCTCCCTCTTCCTGCTGAAGTGTGTCTGTCTGTCCTCCCTCTCCCTGCTGAAGTGTGTCTGTCTGTCCTCCCTCTCCCTGCTGAAGTGTGTCTGTCTGTCCTCCCTCTTCCTGCTGAAGTGTGTCTGTCTGTCCTCCCTCTCCCTGCTGAAGTGTGTCTGTCTGTCCTCCCTCTCCCTGCTGAAGTGTGTCTGTCTGTCCTCCCTCTCCCTACTGAAGTGTGTCTGTCTGTCCTGCATCTCCCTGCTGAAGTGTGTCTGTCTGTCCTCCCTCTCCCTGCTGAAGTGTGTCTGTCCTCCCTCTCCCTGCTGAAGTGTGTCTGTCTGTCCTCCCTCTCCCTGCTGAAGTGTGTCTGTCTGTCCTCCCTCTCCCTGCTGAAGTGTGTCTGTCCTCCCTCTCCCTGCTGAAGTGTGTCTGTCTGTCCTCCCTCTCCCTGCTGAAGTGTGTCTGTCTGTCCTCCCTCTCCCTGCTGAAGTGTGTCTGTCCTCCCTCTCCCTGCTGAAGTGTGTCTGTCTGTCCTCCCTCTCCCTGCTGAAGTGTGTCTGTCTGTCCTCCCTCTCCCTACTGAAGTGTGTCTGTCTGTCCTGCATCTCCCTGCTGAAGTGTGTCTGTCTGTCCTCCCTCTCCCTGCTGAAGTGTGTCTGTCCTCCCTCTCCCTGCTGAAGTGTGTCTGTCTGTCCTCCCTCTCCCTGCTGAAGTGTGTCTGTCTGTCCTCCCTCTCCCTACTGAAGTGTGTCTGTCTGTCCTGCATCTCCCTGCTGAAGTGTGTCTGTCTGTCCTCCCTCTCCCTGCTGAAGTGTGTCTGTCCTCCCTCTCCCTGCTGAAGTGTGTCTGTCTGTCCTGCATCTCCCTGCTGAAGTGTGTCTGTCTGTCCTCCCTCTCCCTGCTGAAGTGTGTCTGTCTGTCCTCCCTCTCCCTGCTGAAGTGTGTCTGTCTGTGCTCCCTCTCCCTGCTGAAGTGTGTCTGTCTGTCCTCCCTCTCCCTGCTGAAGTGTGTCTGTCCTCCCTCTTCCTGCTGAAGTGTGTCTGTCTGTCCTCCCTCTCCCTGCTGAAGTGTGTCTGTCTGTCCTCCCTCTCCCTGCTGAAGTGTGTCTGTCTGTCCTCCCTCTCCCTACTGAAGTGTGTCTGTCTGTCCTGCATCTCCCTGCTGAAGTGTGTCTGTCTGTCCTCCCTCTCCCTGCTGAAGTGTGTCTGTCCTCCCTCTCCCTGCTGAAGTGTGTCTGTCTGTCCTGCATCTCCCTGCTGAAGTGTGTCTGTCTGTCCTCCCTCTCCCTGCTGAAGTGTGTCTGTCTGTCCTCCCTCTCCCTGCTGAAGTGTGTCTGTCTGTCCTCCCTCTCCCTGCTGAAGTGTGTCTGTCCTCCCTCTTCCTGCTGAAGTGTGTCTGTCTGTCCTCCCTCTCCCTGCTGAAGTTTGTCTGTCTGTCCTCCCTCTCCCTGCTGAAGTGTGTCTGTCTGTCCTCCCTCTCCCTGCTGAAGTGTGTCTGTCTGTGCTCCCTCTCCCTGCTGAAGTGTGTCTGTCTGTCCTCCCTCTCCCTGCTGAAGTGTGTCTGTCCTCCCTCTCCCTGCTGAAGTGTGTCTGTCTGTCCTCCCTCTTCCTGCTGAAGTGTGTCTGTCTGTCCTCCCTCTCCCTGCTGAAGTGTGTCTGTCTGTCCTCCCTCTTCCTGCTGAAGTGTGTCTGTCTGTCCTCCCTCTCCCTGCTGAAGTGTGTCTGTCTGTCCTCCCTCTTCCTGCTGAAGTGTGTCTGTCTGTCCTCCCTCTCCCTGCTGAAGTGTGTCTGTCTGTCCTCCCTCTCCCTGCTGAAGTGTGTCTGTCTGTCCTCCCTCTTCCTGCTGAAGTGTGTCTGTCTGTCCTCCCTCTCCCTGCTGAAGTGTGTCTGTCTGTCCTGCATCTCCCTGCTGAAGTGTGTCTGTCTGTCCTCCCTCTCCCTGCTGAAGTGTGTCTGTCTGTCCTCCCTCTTCCTGCTGAAGTGTGTCTGTCTGTCCTCCCTCTCCCTGGTGAAGTGTGTCTGTCTGTCCTCCCTCTTCCTGCTGAAGTGTGTCTGTCTGTCCTCCCTCTCCCTGCTGAAGTGTGTCTGTCTGTCCTCCCTCTTCCTGCTGAAGTGTGTCTGTCTGTCCTCCCTCTCCCTGCTGAAGTGTGTCTGTCTGTCCTCCCTCTCCCTGCTGAAGTGTGTCTGTCTGTCCTGCATCTCCCTGCTGAAGTGTGTCTGTCTGTCCTCCCTCTCCCTGCTGAAGTGTGTCTGTCTGTCCTCCCTCTTCCTGCTGAAGTGTGTCTGTCTGTCCTCCCTCTCCCTGCTGAAGTGTGTCTGTCTGTCCTCCCTCTTCCTGCTGAAGTGTGTCTGTCTGTCCTCCCTCTCCCTGCTGAAGTGTGTCTGTCTGTCCTCCCTCTCCCTGCTGAAGTGTGTCTGTCTGTCCTCCCTCTTCCTGCTGAAGTGTGTCTGTCTGTCCTCCCTCTCCCTGCTGAAGTGTGTCTGTCTGTCCTCCCTCTCCCTGCTGAAGTGTGTCTGTCTGTCCTCCCTCTCCCTACTGAAGTGTGTCTGTCTGTCCTGCATCTCCCTGCTGAAGTGTGTCTGTCTGTCCTCCCTCTCCCTGCTGAAGTGTGTCTGTCCTCCCTCTCCCTGCTGAAGTGTGTCTGTCTGTCCTCCCTCTCCCTGCTGAAGTGTGTCTGTCTGTCCTCCCTCTCCCTGCTGAAGTGTGTCTGTCCTCCCTCTCCCTGCTGAAGTGTGTCTGTCTGTCCTCCCTCTCCCTGCTGAAGTGTGTCTGTCTGTCCTCCCTCTCCCTGCTGAAGTGTGTCTGTCCTCCCTCTCCCTGCTGAAGTGTGTCTGTCTGTCCTCCCTCTCCCTGCTGAAGTGTGTCTGTCTGTCCTCCCTCTCCCTACTGAAGTGTGTCTGTCTGTCCTGCATCTCCCTGCTGAAGTGTGTCTGTCTGTCCTCCCTCTCCCTGCTGAAGTGTGTCTGTCCTCCCTCTCCCTGCTGAAGTGTGTCTGTCTGTCCTCCCTCTCCCTGCTGAAGTGTGTCTGTCTGTCCTCCCTCTCCCTACTGAAGTGTGTCTGTCTGTCCTGCATCTCCCTGCTGAAGTGTGTCTGTCTGTCCTCCCTCTCCCTGCTGAAGTGTGTCTGTCCTCCCTCTCCCTGCTGAAGTGTGTCTGTCTGTCCTGCATCTCCCTGCTGAAGTGTGTCTGTCTGTCCTCCCTCTCCCTGCTGAAGTGTGTCTGTCTGTCCTCCCTCTCCCTGCTGAAGTGTGTCTGTCTGTGCTCCCTCTCCCTGCTGAAGTGTGTCTGTCTGTCCTCCCTCTCCCTGCTGAAGTGTGTCTGTCCTCCCTCTTCCTGCTGAAGTGTGTCTGTCTGTCCTCCCTCTCCCTGCTGAAGTGTGTATGTCTGTCCTCCCTCTCCCTGCTGAAGTGTGTCTGTCTGTCCTCCCTCTCCCTACTGAAGTGTGTCTGTCTGTCCTGCATCTCCCTGCTGAAGTGTGTCTGTCTGTCCTCCCTCTCCCTGCTGAAGTGTGTCTGTCCTCCCTCTCCCTGCTGAAGTGTGTCTGTCTGTCCTGCATCTCCCTGCTGAAGTGTGTCTGTCTGTCCTCCCTCTCCCTGCTGAAGTGTGTCTGTCTGTGCTCCCTCTCCCTGCTGAAGTGTGTCTGTCTGTCCTCCCTCTCCCTGCTGAAGTGTGTCTGTCCTCCCTCTCCCTGCTGAAGTGTGTCTGTCTGTCCTCCCTCTCCCTGCTGAAGTGTGTCTGTCTGTCCTCCCTCTCCCTACTGAAGTGTGTCTGTCTGTCCTGCATCTCCCTGCTGAAGTGTGTCTGTCTGTCCTCCCTCTCCCTGCTGAAGTGTGTCTGTCCTCCCTCTCCCTGCTGAAGTGTGTCTGTCTGTCCTGCATCTCCCTGCTGAAGTGTGTCTGTCTGTCCTCCCTCTCCCTGCTGAAGTGTGTCTGTCCTTCCTCTCCCTGCTGAAGTGTGTCTGTCTGTCCTCCCTCTCCCTGCTGAAGTGTGTCTGTCTGCTCTCCCTCTCACTGCTGAAGTATCTGTCCGTCCTCCCTCTCCCTGCTGAAGTGTGTCTTTCCGTCCTCCCTCTATCTGCTGAAGTGTGTCTTTCTTTCCTCCCTCTCCCTGCTGAAGTGTGTCTGTCTGTCCTCCCTCTCCCTGCTGAAGTGTGTCTGTCTGCTCTCCCTCTCACTGCTGAAGTGTGTCTGTCCTCCCTCCCCCTACTTAAGTGTGTCTGTCTGTCCTCCCTCTCCCTGCTGAAGTGTGTCTGTCCTCCCTCTCCCTGCTGAAGTGTGTCTGTCTGTCCTCCCTCTCCCTGCTGAAGTGTGTCTGTCCTTCCTCTACCTGCTGAAGTGTGTCTGTCTGTCCTCCCTCTCCCTGCTGAAGTGTGTCTGTCTTCCCTCTCCTTGCTGAAGTGTGTCTGTCTGTCCCCCCTCTCTCTGCTGAAGTGTGTCTGTCTGTCCTCCCTTTCCCTGCTGAAGTGTGTCTGTCCGTCCTCCCTCTCCCTGCTGAAGTGTGTCTGTCTGTCCTCCCTCTCCCTGCTGAAGTGTGTATGTCTGTCCTCCCTCTCCTTGCTGAAGTGTGTCTGTCTGTGCTGCCTCTCCTTGCTGAAGCGTGTCTGTCCTCCCTCTCCCTACTGAAGTGTGTCTGTCTGTCCTCCCTCTCCCTGCTGAAGTGTGTCTGTCTGACCTTCCTCTCCCTGCTGAAGTGTGTCTGTCCGTCCTCCCTCTCCCTACTGAAGTGTCTGTCCTCCCTCTTCTTGCTGAAGTGTGTCCGTCTGTCCTCCCTCTCCCTGCTGAAGTGTGTCTGTCTGTCCTCCCTCTCCCTGCTGAAGTGTGTCTGTTCTCCCTCCCTCTCCCTGCTGAAGTGTGTCTGTCCTCCCTCTCTCTGCTGAAGTGTGTCTATCTGTTCTCCCTCTCCCTGCTGAAGTGTGTCTGTCTGTCCTCCCTCTCCCTGCTGAAGTGTGTCTGTCTGTCCTTCCTCTCCTTGCTGAAGTGTGTCTGTCTGTCCTCCCTCTCCCTGCTGAAGTGTGTCTGTCCTCCCTCTCCCTGCTGAAGTGTGTCTGTCTGTCCTCCCTCTCCCTGCTGAAGTGTGTCTGTCTGTCCTCCCTCTCCCTGCTGAAGTGTGTCTGTCTGTCCTCCCTCTCCCTGCTGAAGTGTGTCTGTCTGTCCTCCCTCTCCCTGCTGAAGTGTGTTTGTCTGTCCTCCCTCTTCCTGCTGAAGTGTGTCTGTTCTCCCTTCCTCTCCCTGCTGAAGTGTGTTTGTCTGTCCTCCCTCTCCCTGTTGAAGTGTGTCTGTCTGTCCTCCCTCTCCCTACTGAAGTGTGTCTGTCCTCCCTCTCCCTGCTGAAGTGTGTTTGTCTGTCCTCCCTCTCCCTGCTGAAGTGTGTCTGTCTGTCCTCCCTCTCCCTGCTGAAGTGTGTCTGTCTGTCCTGCATCTCCCTGCTGAAGTGTGTCTGTCTGTCCTCCCTCTCCCTGCTGAAGTGTGTCTGTCTGTCCTCCCTCTCCCTGCTGAAGTGTGTCTGTCTGTCCTCCCTCTTCCTGCTGAAGTGTGTCTGTCTGTCCTCCCTCTCCCTGCTGAAGTGTGTCTGTCTGTCCTCCCTCTTCCTGATGAAGTGTGTGTCTGTCCTCCCTCTCCCTGCTGAAGTGTGTCTGTCTGTCCTCCCTCTTCCTGCTGAAGTGTGTCTGTCTGTCCTCCCTCTCCCTGCTGAAGTGTGTCTGTCTGTCCTCCCTCTCCCTGCTGAAGTGTGTCTGTCTGTCCTCCCTCTTCCTGCTGAAGTGTGTCTGTCTGTCCTCCCTCTCCCTGCTGAAGTGTGTCTGTCTGTCCTGCATCTCCCTGCTGAAGTGTGTCTGTCTGTCCTCCCTCTCCCTGCTGAAGTGTGTCTGTCTGTCCTCCCTCTTCCTGCTGAAGTGTGTCTGTCTGTCCTCCCTCTCCCTGGTGAAGTGTGTCTGTCTGTCCTCCCTCTTCCTGCTGAAGTGTGTCTGTCTGTCCTCCCTCTCCCTGCTGAAGTGTGTCTGTCTGTCCTCCCTCTTCCTGCTGAAGTGTGTCTGTCTGTCCTCCCTCTCCCTGCTGAAGTGTGTCTGTCTGTCCTCCCTCTCCCTGCTGAAGTGTGTCTGTCTGTCCTGCATCTCCCTGCTGAAGTGTGTCTGTCTGTCCTCCCTCTCCCTGCTGAAGTGTGTCTGTCTGTCCTCCCTCTTCCTGCTGAAGTGTGTCTGTCTGTCCTCCCTCTCCCTGCTGAAGTGTGTCTGTCTGTCCTCCCTCTTCCTGCTGAAGTGTGTCTGTCTGTCCTCCCTCTCCCTGCTGAAGTGTGTCTGTCTGTCCTCCCTCTCCCTGCTGAAGTGTGTCTGTCTGTCCTCCCTCTTCCTGCTGAAGTGTGTCTGTCTGTCCTCCCTCTCCCTGCTGAAGTGTGTCTGTCTGTCCTCCCTCTCCCTGCTGAAGTGTGTCTGTCTGTCCTCCCTCTCCCTACTGAAGTGTGTCTGTCTGTCCTGCATCTCCCTGCTGAAGTGTGTCTGTCTGTCCTCCCTCTCCCTGCTGAAGTGTGTCTGTCCTCCCTCTCCCTGCTGAAGTGTGTCTGTCTGTCCTCCCTCTCCCTGCTGAAGTGTGTCTGTCTGTCCTCCCTCTCCCTGCTGAAGTGTGTCTGTCCTCCCTCTCCCTGCTGAAGTGTGTCTGTCTGTCCTCCCTCTCCCTGCTGAAGTGTGTCTGTCTGTCCTCCCTCTCCCTGCTGAAGTGTGTTTGTCTGTCCTCCCTCTCCCTGCTGAAGTGTGTCTGTCTGTCCTCCCTCTCCCTGCTGAAGTGTGTCTGTCCTCCCTCTCCCTGCTGAAGTGTGTCTGTCTGTCCTCCCTCTCCCTGCTGAAGTGTGTCTGTCTGTCCTCCCTCTCCCTGCTGAAGTGTGTCTGTCCTCCCTCTCCCTGCTGAAGTGTGTCTGTCTGTCCTCCCTCTCCCTGCTGAAGTGTGTCTGTCTGTCCTCCCTCTCCCTACTGAAGTGTGTCTGTCTGTCCTGCATCTCCCTGCTGAAGTGTGTCTGTCTGTCCTCCCTCTCCCTGCTGAAGTGTGTCTGTCCTCCCTCTCCCTGCTGAAGTGTGTCTGTCTGTCCTCCCTCTCCCTGCTGAAGTGTGTCTGTCTGTCCTCCCTCTCCCTACTGAAGTGTGTCTGTCTGTCCTGCATCTCCCTGCTGAAGTGTGTCTGTCTGTCCTCCCTCTCCCTGCTGAAGTGTGTCTGTCCTCCCTCTCCCTGCTGAAGTGTGTCTGTCTGTCCTGCATCTCCCTGCTGAAGTGTGTCTGTCTGTCCTCCCTCTCCCTGCTGAAGTGTGTCTGTCTGTCCTCCCTCTCCCTGCTGAAGTGTGTCTGTCTGTGCTCCCTCTCCCTGCTGAAGTGTGTCTGTCTGTCCTCCCTCTCCCTGCTGAAGTGTGTCTGTCCTCCCTCTTCCTGCTGAAGTGTGTCTGTCTGTCCTCCCTCTCCCTGCTGAAGTGTGTCTGTCTGTCCTCCCTCTCCCTGCTGAAGTGTGTCTGTCTGTCCTCCCTCTCCCTACTGAAGTGTGTCTGTCTGTCCTGCATCTCCCTGCTGAAGTGTGTCTGTCTGTCCTCCCTCTCCCTGCTGAAGTGTGTCTGTCCTCCCTCTCCCTGCTGAAGTGTGTCTGTCTGTCCTGCATCTCCCTGCTGAAGTGTGTCTGTCTGTCCTCCCTCTCCCTGCTGAAGTGTGTCTGTCTGTCCTCCCTCTCCCTGCTGAAGTGTGTCTGTCTGTCCTCCCTCTCCCTGCTGAAGTGTGTCTGTCCTCCCTCTTCCTGCTGAAGTGTGTCTGTCTGTCCTCCCTCTCCCTGCTGAAGTTTGTCTGTCTGTCCTCCCTCTCCCTGCTGAAGTGTGTCTGTCTGTCCTCCCTCTCCCTGCTGAAGTGTGTCTGTCTGTGCTCCCTCTCCCTGCTGAAGTGTGTCTGTCTGTCCTCCCTCTCCCTGCTGAAGTGTGTCTGTCCTCCCTCTCCCTGCTGAAGTGTGTCTGTCTGTCCTCCCTCTTCCTGCTGAAGTGTGTCTGTCTGTCCTCCCTCTCCCTGCTGAAGTGTGTCTGTCTGTCCTCCCTCTTCCTGCTGAAGTGTGTCTGTCTGTCCTCCCTCTCCCTGCTGAAGTGTGTCTGTCTGTCCTCCCTCTTCCTGCTGAAGTGTGTCTGTCTGTCCTCCCTCTCCCTGCTGAAGTGTGTCTGTCTGTCCTCCCTCTCCCTGCTGAAGTGTGTCTGTCTGTCCTCCCTCTTCCTGCTGAAGTGTGTCTGTCTGTCCTCCCTCTCCCTGCTGAAGTGTGTCTGTCTGTCCTGCATCTCCCTGCTGAAGTGTGTCTGTCTGTCCTCCCTCTCCCTGCTGAAGTGTGTCTGTCTGTCCTCCCTCTTCCTGCTGAAGTGTGTCTGTCTGTCCTCCCTCTCCCTGGTGAAGTGTGTCTGTCTGTCCTCCCTCTTCCTGCTGAAGTGTGTCTGTCTGTCCTCCCTCTCCCTGCTGAAGTGTGTCTGTCTGTCCTCCCTCTTCCTGCTGAAGTGTGTCTGTCTGTCCTCCCTCTCCCTGCTGAAGTGTGTCTGTCTGTCCTCCCTCTCCCTGCTGAAGTGTGTCTGTCTGTCCTGCATCTCCCTGCTGAAGTGTGTCTGTCTGTCCTCCCTCTCCCTGCTGAAGTGTGTCTGTCTGTCCTCCCTCTTCCTGCTGAAGTGTGTCTGTCTGTCCTCCCTCTCCCTGCTGAAGTGTGTCTGTCTGTCCTCCCTCTTCCTGCTGAAGTGTGTCTGTCTGTCCTCCCTCTCCCTGCTGAAGTGTGTCTGTCTGTCCTCCCTCTCCCTGCTGAAGTGTGTCTGTCTGTCCTCCCTCTTCCTGCTGAAGTGTGTCTGTCTGTCCTCCCTCTCCCTGCTGAAGTGTGTCTGTCTGTCCTCCCTCTCCCTGCTGAAGTGTGTCTGTCTGTCCTCCCTCTCCCTACTGAAGTGTGTCTGTCTGTCCTGCATCTCCCTGCTGAAGTGTGTCTGTCTGTCCTCCCTCTCCCTGCTGAAGTGTGTCTGTCCTCCCTCTCCCTGCTGAAGTGTGTCTGTCTGTCCTCCCTCTCCCTGCTGAAGTGTGTCTGTCTGTCCTCCCTCTCCCTGCTGAAGTGTGTCTGTCCTCCCTCTCCCTGCTGAAGTGTGTCTGTCTGTCCTCCCTCTCCCTGCTGAAGTGTGTCTGTCTGTCCTCCCTCTCCCTGCTGAAGTGTGTCTGTCCTCCCTCTCCCTGCTGAAGTGTGTCTGTCTGTCCTCCCTCTCCCTGCTGAAGTGTGTCTGTCTGTCCTCCCTCTCCCTACTGAAGTGTGTCTGTCTGTCCTGCATCTCCCTGCTGAAGTGTGTCTGTCTGTCCTCCCTCTCCCTGCTGAAGTGTGTCTGTCCTCCCTCTCCCTGCTGAAGTGTGTCTGTCTGTCCTCCCTCTCCCTGCTGAAGTGTGTCTGTCTGTCCTCCCTCTCCCTACTGAAGTGTGTCTGTCTGTCCTGCATCTCCCTGCTGAAGTGTGTCTGTCTGTCCTCCCTCTCCCTGCTGAAGTGTGTCTGTCCTCCCTCTCCCTGCTGAAGTGTGTCTGTCTGTCCTGCATCTCCCTGCTGAAGTGTGTCTGTCTGTCCTCCCTCTCCCTGCTGAAGTGTGTCTGTCTGTCCTCCCTCTCCCTGCTGAAGTGTGTCTGTCTGTGCTCCCTCTCCCTGCTGAAGTGTGTCTGTCTGTCCTCCCTCTCCCTGCTGAAGTGTGTCTGTCCTCCCTCTTCCTGCTGAAGTGTGTCTGTCTGTCCTCCCTCTCCCTGCTGAAGTGTGTATGTCTGTCCTCCCTCTCCCTGCTGAAGTGTGTCTGTCTGTCCTCCCTCTCCCTACTGAAGTGTGTCTGTCTGTCCTGCATCTCCCTGCTGAAGTGTGTCTGTCTGTCCTCCCTCTCCCTGCTGAAGTGTGTCTGTCCTCCCTCTCCCTGCTGAAGTGTGTCTGTCTGTCCTGCATCTCCCTGCTGAAGTGTGTCTGTCTGTCCTCCCTCTCCCTGCTGAAGTGTGTCTGTCTGTCCTCCCTCTCCCTGCTGAAGTGTGTCTGTCTGTCCTCCCTCTCCCTGCTGAAGTGTGTCTGTCCTCCCTCTTCCTGCTGAAGTGTGTCTGTCTGTCCTCCCTCTCCCTGCTGAAGTTTGTCTGTCTGTCCTCCCTCTCCCTGCTGAAGTGTGTCTGTCTGTCCTCCCTCTCCCTGCTGAAGTGTGTCTGTCTGTGCTCCCTCTCCCTGCTGAAGTGTGTCTGTCTGTCCTCCCTCTCCCTGCTGAAGTGTGTCTGTCCTCCCTCTCCCTGCTGAAGTGTGTCTGTCTGTCCTCCCTCTCCCTGCTGAAGTGTGTCTGTCTGTCCTCCCTCTCCCTACTGAAGTGTGTCTGTCTGTCCTGCATCTCCCTGCTGAAGTGTGTCTGTCTGTCCTCCCTCTCCCTGCTGAAGTGTGTCTGTCCTCCCTCTCCCTGCTGAAGTGTGTCTGTCTGTCCTGCATCTCCCTGCTGAAGTGTGTCTGTCTGTCCTCCCTCTCCCTGCTGAAGTGTGTCTGTCCTTCCTCTCCCTGCTGAAGTGTGTCTGTCTGTCCTCCCTCTCCCTGCTGAAGTGTGTCTGTCTGCTCTCCCTCTCACTGCTGAAGTATCTGTCCGTCCTCCCTCTCCCTGCTGAAGTGTGTCTTTCCGTCCTCCCTCTATCTGCTGAAGTGTGTCTTTCTTTCCTCCCTCTCCCTGCTGAAGTGTGTCTGTCTGTCCTCCCTCTCCCTGCTGAAGTGTGTCTGTCTGCTCTCCCTCTCACTGCTGAAGTGTGTCTGTCCTCCCTCCCCCTACTTAAGTGTGTCTGTCTGTCCTCCCTCTCCCTGCTGAAGTGTGTCTGTCCTCCCTCTCCCTGCTGAAGTGTGTCTGTCTGTCCTCCCTCTCCCTGCTGAAGTGTGTCTGTCCTTCCTCTACCTGCTGAAGTGTGTCTGTCTGTCCTCCCTCTCCCTGCTGAAGTGTGTCTGTCTTCCCTCTCCTTGCTGAAGTGTGTCTGTCTGTCCCCCCTCTCTCTGCTGAAGTGTGTCTGTCTGTCCTCCCTTTCCCTGCTGAAGTGTGTCTGTCCGTCCTCCCTCTCCCTGCTGAAGTGTGTCTGTCTGTCCTCCCTCTCCCTGCTGAAGTGTGTATGTCTGTCCTCCCTCTCCTTGCTGAAGTGTGTCTGTCTGTGCTGCCTCTCCTTGCTGAAGCGTGTCTGTCCTCCCTCTCCCTACTGAAGTGTGTCTGTCTGTCCTCCCTCTCCCTGCTGAAGTGTGTCTGTCTGACCTTCCTCTCCCTGCTGAAGTGTGTCTGTCCGTCCTCCCTCTCCCTACTGAAGTGTCTGTCCTCCCTCTTCTTGCTGAAGTGTGTCCGTCTGTCCTCCCTCTCCCTGCTGAAGTGTGTCTGTCTGTCCTCCCTCTCCCTGCTGAAGTGTGTCTGTTCTCCCTCCCTCTCCCTGCTGAAGTGTGTCTGTCCTCCCTCTCTCTGCTGAAGTGTGTCTATCTGTTCTCCCTCTCCCTGCTGAAGTGTGTCTGTCTGTCCTCCCTCTCCCTGCTGAAGTGTGTCTGTCTGTCCTTCCTCTCCTTGCTGAAGTGTGTCTGTCTGTCCTCCCTCTCCCTGCTGAAGTGTGTCTGCCCTCCCTCTCCCTGCTGAAGTGTGTCTGTCTGTCCTCCCTCTCCCTGCTGAAGTGTGTCTGTCTGTCCTCCCTCTCCCTGCTGAAGTGTGTCTGTCTGTCCTCCCTCTCCCTGCTGAAGTGTGTCTGTCTGTCCTCCCTCTCCCTGCTGAAGTGTGTTTGTCTGTCCTCCCTCTTCCTGCTGAAGTGTGTCTGTTCTCCCTTCCTCTCCCTGCTGAAGTGTGTTTGTCTGTCCTCCCTCTCCCTGCTGAAGTGTGTCTGTCTGTCCTCCCTCTCCCTACTGAAGTGTGTCTGTCCTCCCTCTCCCTGCTGAAGTGTGTTTGTCTGTCCTCCCTCTCCCTGCTGAAGTGTGTCTGTCTGTCCTCCCTCTCCCTGCTGAAGTGTGTCTGTCTGTCCTGCATCTCCCTGCTGAAGTGTGTCTGTCTGTCCTCCCTCTCCCTGCTGAAGTGTGTCTGTCTGTCCTCCCTCTCCCTGCTGAAGTGTGTCTGTCTGTCCTCCCTCTTCCTGCTGAAGTGTGTCTGTCTGTCCTCCCTCTCCCTGCTGAAGTGTGTCTGTCTGTCCTCCCTCTTCCTGATGAAGTGTGTGTCTGTCCTCCCTCTCCCTGCTGAAGTGTGTCTGTCTGTCCTCCCTCTTCCTGCTGAAGTGTGTCTGTCTGTCCTCCCTCTCCCTGCTGAAGTGTGTCTGTCTGTCCTCCCTCTCCCTGCTGAAGTGTGTCTGTCTGTCCTCCCTCTTCCTGCTGAAGTGTGTCTGTCTGTCCTCCCTCTCCCTGCTGAAGTGTGTCTGTCTGTCCTGCATCTCCCTGCTGAAGTGTGTCTGTCTGTCCTCCCTCTCCCTGCTGAAGTGTGTCTGTCTGTCCTCCCTCTTCCTGCTGAAGTGTGTCTGTCTGTCCTCCCTCTCCCTGGTGAAGTGTGTCTGTCTGTCCTCCCTCTTCCTGCTGAAGTGTGTCTGTCTGTCCTCCCTCTCCCTGCTGAAGTGTGTCTGTCTGTCCTCCCTCTTCCTGCTGAAGTGTGTCTGTCTGTCCTCCCTCTCCCTGCTGAAGTGTGTCTGTCTGTCCTCCCTCTCCCTGCTGAAGTGTGTCTGTCTGTCCTGCATCTCCCTGCTGAAGTGTGTCTGTCTGTCCTCCCTCTCCCTGCTGAAGTGTGTCTGTCTGTCCTCCCTCTTCCTGCTGAAGTGTGTCTGTCTGTCCTCCCTCTCCCTGCTGAAGTGTGTCTGTCTGTCCTCCCTCTTCCTGCTGAAGTGTGTCTGTCTGTCCTCCCTCTCCCTGCTGAAGTGTGTCTGTCTGTCCTCCCTCTCCCTGCTGAAGTGTGTCTGTCTGTCCTCCCTCTTCCTGCTGAAGTGTGTCTGTCTGTCCTCCCTCTCCCTGCTGAAGTGTGTCTGTCTGTCCTCCCTCTCCCTGCTGAAGTGTGTCTGTCTGTCCTCCCTCTCCCTACTGAAGTGTGTCTGTCTGTCCTGCATCTCCCTGCTGAAGTGTGTCTGTCTGTCCTCCCTCTCCCTGCTGAAGTGTGTCTGTCCTCCCTCTCCCTGCTGAAGTGTGTCTGTCTGTCCTCCCTCTCCCTGCTGAAGTGTGTCTGTCTGTCCTCCCTCTCCCTGCTGAAGTGTGTCTGTCCTCCCTCTCCCTGCTGAAGTGTGTCTGTCTGTCCTCCCTCTCCCTGCTGAAGTGTGTCTGTCTGTCCTCCCTCTCCCTGCTGAAGTGTGTCTGTCCTCCCTCTCCCTGCTGAAGTGTGTCTGTCTGTCCTCCCTCTCCCTGCTGAAGTGTGTCTGTCTGTCCTCCCTCTCCCTACTGAAGTGTGTCTGTCTGTCCTGCATCTCCCTGCTGAAGTGTGTCTGTCTGTCCTCCCTCTCCCTGCTGAAGTGTGTCTGTCCTCCCTCTCCCTGCTGAAGTGTGTCTGTCTGTCCTCCCTCTCCCTGCTGAAGTGTGTCTGTCTGTCCTCCCTCTCCCTACTGAAGTGTGTCTGTCTGTCCTGCATCTCCCTGCTGAAGTGTGTCTGTCTGTCCTCCCTCTCCCTGCTGAAGTGTGTCTGTCCTCCCTCTCCCTGCTGAAGTGTGTCTGTCTGTCCTGCATCTCCCTGCTGAAGTGTGTCTGTCTGTCCTCCCTCTCCCTGCTGAAGTGTGTCTGTCTGTCCTCCCTCTCCCTGCTGAAGTGTGTCTGTCTGTGCTCCCTCTCCCTGCTGAAGTGTGTCTGTCTGTCCTCCCTCTCCCTGCTGAAGTGTGTCTGTCCTCCCTCTTCCTGCTGAAGTGTGTCTGTCTGTCCTCCCTCTCCCTGCTG
Organism: Chirona hameri; assembly: GCA_036785665.1. NCBI lineage: Eukaryota > Metazoa > Arthropoda > Thecostraca > Balanomorpha > Balanidae > Chirona > Chirona hameri. Next base: position 15,767 of record JAXIVJ010010321.1, read on the forward strand.
AAGTGTGTCTGTCTGTCCTCCCTCTCCCTGCTGAAGTGTGTCTGTCTGTCCTCCCTCTCCCTACTGAAGTGTGTCTGTCTGTCCTGCATCTCCCTGCTGAAGTGTGTCTGTCTGTCCTCCCTCTCCCTGCTGAAGTGTGTCTGTCCTCCCTCTCCCTGCTGAAGTGTGTCTGTCTGTCCTGCATCTCCCTGCTGAAGTGTGTCTGTCTGTCCTCCCTCTCCCTGCTGAAGTGTGTCTGTCTGTCCTCCCTCTCCCTGCTGAAGTGTGTCTGTCTGTCCTCCCTCTCCCTGCTGAAGTGTGTCTGTCCTCCCTCTTCCTGCTGAAGTGTGTCTGTCTGTCCTCCCTCTCCCTGCTGAAGTTTGTCTGTCTGTCCTCCCTCTCCCTGCTGAAGTGTGTCTGTCTGTCCTCCCTCTCCCTGCTGAAGTGTGTCTGTCTGTGCTCCCTCTCCCTGCTGAAGTGTGTCTGTCTGTCCTCCCTCTCCCTGCTGAAGTGTGTCTGTCCTCCCTCTCCCTGCTGAAGTGTGTCTGTCTGTCCTCCCTCTCCCTGCTGAAGTGTGTCTGTCTGTCCTCCCTCTCCCTACTGAAGTCTGTCTGTCTGTCCTGCATCTCCCTGCTGAAGTGTGTCTGTCTGTCCTCCCTCTCCCTGCTGAAGTGTGTCTGTCCTCCCTCTCCCTGCTGAAGTGTGTCTGTCTGTCCTGCATCTCCCTGCTGAAGTGTGTCTGTCTGTCCTCCCTCTCCCTGCTGAAGTGTGTCTGTCCTTCCTCTCCCTGCTGAAGTGTGTCTGTCTGTCCTCCCTCTCCCTGCTGAAGTGTGTCTGTCTGCTCTCCCTCTCACTGCTGAAGTATCTGTCCGTCCTCCCTCTCCCTGCTGAAGTGTGTCTTTCCGTCCTCCCTCTATCTGCTGAAGTGTGTCTTTCTTTCCTCCCTCTCCCTGCTGAAGTGTGTCTGTCTGTCCTCCCTCTCCCTGCTGAAGTGTGTCTGTCTGCTCTCCCTCTCACTGCTGAAGTGTGTCTGTCCTCCCTCCCCCTACTTAAGTGTGTCTGTCTGTCCTCCCTCTCCCTGCTGAAGTGTGTCTGTCCTCCCTCTCCCTGCTGAAGTGTGTCTGTCTGTCCTCCCTCTCCCTGCTGAAGTGTGTCTGTCCTTCCTCTACCTGCTGAAGTGTGTCTGTCTGTCCTCCCTCTCCCTGCTGAAGTGTGTCTGTCTTCCCTCTCCTTGCTGAAGTGTGTCTGTCTGTCCCCCCTCTCTCTGCTGAAGTGTGTCTGTCTGTCCTCCCTTTCCCTGCTGAAGTGTGTCTGTCCGTCCTCCCTCTCCCTGCTGAAGTGTGTCTGTCTGTCCTCCCTCTCCCTGCTGAAGTGTGTATGTCTGTCCTCCCTCTCCTTGCTGAAGTGTGTCTGTCTGTGCTGCCTCTCCTTGCTGAAGCGTGTCTGTCCTCCCTCTCCCTACTGAAGTGTGTCTGTCTGTCCTCCCTCTCCCTGCTGAAGTGTGTCTGTCTGACCTTTCTCTCCCTGCTGAAGTGTGTCTGTCCGTCCTCCCTCTCCCTACTGAAGTGTCTGTCCTCCCTCTTCTTGCTGAAGTGTGTCCGTCTGTCCTCCCTCTCCCTGCTGAAGTGTGTCTGTCTGTCCTCCCTCTCCCTGCTGAAGTGTGTCTGTTCTCCCTCCCTCTCCCTGCTGAAGTGTGTCTGTCCTCCCTCTCTCTGCTGAAGTGTGTCTGTCTGTTCTCCCTCTCCCTGCTGAAGTGTGTCTGTCTGTCCTCCCTCTCCCTGCTGAAGTGTGTCTGTCTGTCCTTCCTCTCCTTGCTGAAGTGTGTCTGTCTGTCCTCCCTCTCCCTGCTGAAGTGTGTCTGCCCTCCCTCTCCCTGCTGAAGTGTGTCTGTCTGTCCTCCCTCTCCCTGCTGAAGTGTGTCTGTCCTTCCTCTACCTGCTGAAGTGTGTCTGTATGTCCTCCCTCTCCCTGCTGAAGTGTGTATGTCTGTCCTCCCTCTCCTTGCTGAAGTGTGTCTGTCTGTCCTCCCTATCCTTGCTGAAGTGTGTCTGTCTGTCCTCCCTCTCTCTGCTGAAATGTGTCTGTCCGGCCTCCCTCTCCCTGCTGAAGTGTGCCTGTCTGTCCTCCCTCTCCCTGCTGAAATGTGTCTGTCTGTCCTCCCTCTCCCTGCTGAAGTGTGTATGTCTGTCCTCCCTTTCCTTGCTGAAGTGTGTTTGTCTGTCCTCCCTCTACTTGCTGAAGTGTGTCTGTCTGTGCTCCCTCTCCCTGCTGAAGTGTGTCCGTCTGTCCTCCCTCTCCCTGCTGAAGTGTGTCTGTCTGTCCTCCCTCTCCCTGCTGAAGTGGGTCTGTCTGTCCTCCCTCTCCCTACTGAAGTGTGTCTGTCTGTCCTGCATTTCCCTGCTGAAGTGTGTCTGTCTGTCCTCCTTCTCCCTGCTGAAGTGTGTCTGTCTTTCCTCCCTCTCCCTGCTGAAGTGTGTCTGTCTGTCCTCCCTCTCCCTGCTGAAGTGTGTCTGTCTGTCCTCCCTCTCCCTGCTGAAGTGTGTTTGTCTGTCCTCCCTCTCCCTGCTAAAGTGTGTCTGTCTGTCCTCCCTCTCCCTGCTGAAGTGTGTCTGTCTGTCCTCCCTCTCCCTGCTGAAGTGTGTCTGTCTGTCCTCCCTCTCCCTGCTGAAGTGTGTCTGTCTGTCCTCCCTCTCCCTGCTGAAGTGTGTCTGTCTGTCCTCCCTCTCCCTGCTGAAGTGTGTTTGTCTGTCCTCCCTCTCCCTGCTGAAGTGTGTCTGTCTGTCCTCCCTCTCCCTGCTGAAGTGTGTCTGTCTGTCCTCCCTCTCCCTGCTGAAGTGTGTTTGTCTGTCCTCCCTCTCCCTGCTGAAGTGTGTCTGTCTGTCCTCCCTCTCCCTGCTGAAGTGTGTCTGTCTGTCCTCCCTTTCCCTGCTGAAGTGTGTTTGTCTGTCCTCCCTCTCCCTGCTGAAGTGTGTCTGTCTGTCCTCCCTCTCCCTGCTGAAGTGTGTCTGTCTGTCCTCCCTCTCCCTACTGAAGTGTGTCTGTCTGTCCTGCATCTCCCTGCTGAAGTGTGTCTGTCTGTCCTCCCTCTCCCTGCTGAAGTGTGTCTGTCTGTCCTCCCTCTCCCTGCTGAAGTGTGTCTGTCTGTCCTCCCTCTCCCTGCTGAAGTGTGTCTGTCTGTCCTCCCTCTCCCTGCTGAAGTGTGTTTGTCTGTCCTCCCTCTCCCTGCTGAAGTGTGTCTGTCTGTCCTCCCTCTCCCTGCTGAAGTGTGTCTGTCTGTCCTCCCTCTCCCTGCTGAAGTGTGTCTGTCTGTCCTCCCTCTCCCTGCTGAAGTGTGTCTGTCTGTCCTCCCTCTCCCTGCTGAAGTGTGTCTGTCTGTCCTCCCTCTCCCTGCTGAAGTGTGTTTGTCTGTCCTCCCTCTTCCTGCTGAAGTGTGTCTGTTCTCCCTTCCTCTCCCTGCTGAAGTGTGTTTGTCTGTCCTCCCTCTCCCTGCTGAAGTGTGTCTGTCTGTCCTCCCTCTCCCTACTGAAGTGTGTCTGTCCTCCCTCTCCCTGCTGAAGTGTGTTTGTCTGTCCTCCCTCTCCCTGCTGAAGTGTGTCTGTCTGTCCTCCCTCTCCCTGCTGAAGTGTGTCTGTCTGTCCTGCATCTCCCTGCTGAAGTGTGTCTGTCTGTCCTCCCTCTCCCTGCTGAAGTGTGTCTGTCTGTCCTCCCTCTCCCTGCTGAAGTGTGTCTGTCTGTCCTCCCTCTTCCTGCTGAAGTGTGTCTGTCTGTCCTCCCTCTCCCTGCTGAAGTGTGTCTGTCTGTCCTCCCTCTTCCTGCTGAAGTGTGTCTGTCTGTCCTCCCTCTCCCTGCTGAAGTGTGTCTGTCTGTCCTCCCTCTTCCTGCTGAAGTGTGTCTGTCTGTCCTCCCTCTCCCTGCTGAAGTGTGTCTGTCTGTCCTCCCTCTCCCTGCTGAAGTGTGTCTGTCTGTCCTCCCTCTTCCTGCTGAAGTGTGTCTGTCTGTCCTCCCTCTCCCTGCTGAAGTGTGTCTGTCTGTCCTGCATCTCCCTGCTGAAGTGTGTCTGTCTGTCCTCCCTCTCCCTGCTGAAGTGTGTCTGTCTGTCCTCCCTCTTCCTGCTGAAGTGTGTCTGTCTGTCCTCCCTCTCCCTGGTGAAGTGTGTCTGTCTGTCCTCCCTCTTCCTGCTGAAGTGTGTCTGTCTGTCCTCCCTCTCCCTGCTGAAGTGTGTCTGTCTGTCCTCCCTCTTCCTGCTGAAGTGTGTCTGTCTGTCCTCCCTCTCCCTGCTGAAGTGTGTCTGTCTGTCCTCCCTCTCCCTGCTGAAGTGTGTCTGTCTGTCCTGCATCTCCCTGCTGAAGTGTGTCTGTCTGTCCTCCCTCTCCCTGCTGAAGTGTGTCTGTCTGTCCTCCCTCTTCCTGCTGAAGTGTGTCTGTCTGTCCTCCCTCTCCCTGCTGAAGTGTGTCTGTCTGTCCTCCCTCTTCCTGCTGAAGTGTGTCTGTCTGTCCTCCCTCTCCCTGCTGAAGTGTGTCTGTCTGTCCTCCCTCTCCCTGCTGAAGTGTGTCTGTCTGTCCTCCCTCTTCCTGCTGAAGTGTGTCTGTCTGTCCTCCCTCTCCCTGCTGAAGTGTGTCTGTCTGTCCTCCCTCTCCCTGCTGAAGTGTGTCTGTCTGTCCTCCCTCTCCCTACTGAAGTGTGTCTGTCTGTCCTGCATCTCCCTGCTGAAGTGTGTCTGTCTGTCCTCCCTCTCCCTGCTGAAGTGTGTCTGTCCTCCCTCTCCCTGCTGAAGTGTGTCTGTCTGTCCTCCCTCTCCCTGCTGAAGTGTGTCTGTCTGTCCTCCCTCTCCCTGCTGAAGTGTGTCTGTCCTCCCTCTCCCTGCTGAAGTGTGTCTGTCTGTCCTCCCTCTCCCTGCTGAAGTGTGTCTGTCTGTCCTCCCTCTCCCTGCTGAAGTGTGTCTGTCCTCCCTCTCCCTGCTGAAGTGTGTCTGTCTGTCCTCCCTCTCCCTGCTGAAGTGTGTCTGTCTGTCCTCCCTCTCCCTACTGAAGTGTGTCTGTCTGTCCTGCATCTCCCTGCTGAAGTGTGTCTGTCTGTCCTCCCTCTCCCTGCTGAAGTGTGTCTGTCCTCCCTCTCCCTGCTGAAGTGTGTCTGTCTGTCCTCCCTCTCCCTGCTGAAGTGTGTCTGTCTGTCCTCCCTCTCCCTACTGAAGTGTGTCTGTCTGTCCTGCATCTCCCTGCTGAAGTGTGTCTGTCTGTCCTCCCTCTCCCTGCTGAAGTGTGTCTGTCCTCCCTCTCCCTGCTGAAGTGTGTCTGTCTGTCCTGCATCTCCCTGCTGAAGTGTGTCTGTCTGTCCTCCCTCTCCCTGCTGAAGTGTGTCTGTCTGTCCTCCCTCTCCCTGCTGAAGTGTGTCTGTCTGTGCTCCCTCTCCCTGCTGAAGTGTGTCTGTCTGTCCTCCCTCTCCCTGCTGAAGTGTGTCTGTCCTCCCTCTTCCTGCTGAAGTGTGTCTGTCTGTCCTCCCTCTCCCTGCTGAAGTGTGTATGTCTGTCCTCCCTCTCCCTGCTGAAGTGTGTCTGTCTGTCCTCCCTCTCCCTACTGAAGTGTGTCTGTCTGTCCTGCATCTCCCTGCTGAAGTGTGTCTGTCTGTCCTCCCTCTCCCTGCTGAAGTGTGTCTGTCCTCCCTCTCCCTGCTGAAGTGTGTCTGTCTGTCCTGCATCTCCCTGCTGAAGTGTGTCTGTCTGTCCTCCCTCTCCCTGCTGAAGTGTGTCTGTCTGTCCTCCCTCTCCCTGCTGAAGTGTGTCTGTCTGTCCTCCCTCTCCCTGCTGAAGTGTGTCTGTCCTCCCTCTTCCTGCTGAAGTGTGTCTGTCTGTCCTCCCTCTCCCTGCTGAAGTTTGTCTGTCTGTCCTCCCTCTCCCTGCTGAAGTGTGTCTGTCTGTCCTCCCTCTCCCTGCTGAAGTGTGTCTGTCTGTGCTCCCTCTCCCTGCTGAAGTGTGTCTGTCTGTCCTCCCTCTCCCTGCTGAAGTGTGTCTGTCCTCCCTCTCCCTGCTGAAGTGTGTCTGTCTGTCCTCCCTCTCCCTGCTGAAGTGTGTCTGTCTGTCCTCCCTCTCCCTACTGAAGTGTGTCTGTCTGTCCTGCATCTCCCTGCTGAAGTGTGTCTGTCTGTCCTCCCTCTCCCTGCTGAAGTGTGTCTGTCCTCCCTCTCCCTGCTGAAGTGTGTCTGTCTGTCCTGCATCTCCCTGCTGAAGTGTGTCTGTCTGTCCTCCCTCTCCCTGCTGAAGTGTGTCTGTCCTTCCTCTCCCTGCTGAAGTGTGTCTGTCTGTCCTCCCTCTCCCTGCTGAAGTGTGTCTGTCTGCTCTCCCTCTCACTGCTGAAGTATCTGTCCGTCCTCCCTCTCCCTGCTGAAGTGTGTCTTTCCGTCCTCCCTCTATCTGCTGAAGTGTGTCTTTCTTTCCTCCCTCTCCCTGCTGAAGTGTGTCTGTCTGTCCTCCCTCTCCCTGCTGAAGTGTGTCTGTCTGCTCTCCCTCTCACTGCTGAAGTGTGTCTGTCCTCCCTCCCCCTACTTAAGTGTGTCTGTCTGTCCTCCCTCTCCCTGCTGAAGTGTGTCTGTCCTCCCTCTCCCTGCTGAAGTGTGTCTGTCTGTCCTCCCTCTCCCTGCTGAAGTGTGTCTGTCCTTCCTCTACCTGCTGAAGTGTGTCTGTCTGTCCTCCCTCTCCCTGCTGAAGTGTGTCTGTCTTCCCTCTCCTTGCTGAAGTGTGTCTGTCTGTCCCCCCTCTCTCTGCTGAAGTGTGTCTGTCTGTCCTCCCTTTCCCTGCTGAAGTGTGTCTGTCCGTCCTCCCTCTCCCTGCTGAAGTGTGTCTGTCTGTCCTCCCTCTCCCTGCTGAAGTGTGTATGTCTGTCCTCCCTCTCCTTGCTGAAGTGTGTCTGTCTGTGCTGCCTCTCCTTGCTGAAGCGTGTCTGTCCTCCCTCTCCCTACTGAAGTGTGTCTGTCTGTCCTCCCTCTCCCTGCTGAAGTGTGTCTGTCTGACCTTCCTCTCCCTGCTGAAGTGTGTCTGTCCGTCCTCCCTCTCCCTACTGAAGTGTCTGTCCTCCCTCTTCTTGCTGAAGTGTGTCCGTCTGTCCTCCCTCTCCCTGCTGAAGTGTGTCTGTCTGTCCTCCCTCTCCCTGCTGAAGTGTGTCTGTTCTCCCTCCCTCTCCCTGCTGAAGTGTGTCTGTCCTCCCTCTCTCTGCTGAAGTGTGTCTATCTGTTCTCCCTCTCCCTGCTGAAGTGTGTCTGTCTGTCCTCCCTCTCCCTGCTGAAGTGTGTCTGTCTGTCCTTCCTCTCCTTGCTGAAGTGTGTCTGTCTGTCCTCCCTCTCCCTGCTGAAGTGTGTCTGCCCTCCCTCTCCCTGCTGAAGTGTGTCTGTCTGTCCTCCCTCTCCCTGCTGAAGTGTGTCTGTCCTTCCTCTACCTGCTGAAGTGTGTCTGTATGTCCTCCCTCTCCCTGCTGAAGTGTGTATGTCTGTCCTCCCTCTCCTTGCTGAAGTGTGTCTGTCTGTCCTCCCTATCCTTGCTGAAGTGTGTCTGTCTGTCCTCCCTCTCTCTGCTGAAATGTGTCTGTCCGGCCTCCCTCTCCCTGCTGAAGTGTGCCTGTCTGTCCTCCCTCTCCCTGCTGAAATGTGTCTGTCTGTCCTCCCTCTCCCTGCTGAAGTGTGTATGTCTGTCCTCCCTTTCCTTGCTGAAGTGTGTTTGTCTGTCCTCCCTCTACTTGCTGAAGTGTGTCTGTCTGTGCTCCCTCTCCCTGCTGAAGTGTGTCCGTCTGTCCTCCCTCTCCCTGCTGAAGTGTGTCTGTCTGTCCTCCCTCTCCCTGCTGAAGTGGGTCTGTCTGTCCTCCCTCTCCCTACTGAAGTGTGTCTGTCTGTCCTGCATCTCCCTGCTGAAGTGTGTTTGTCTGTCCTCCTTCTCCCTGCTGAAGTGTGTCTGTCTGTCCTCCCTCTCCCTGCTGAAGTGTGTCTGTCTGTCCTCCCTCTCCCTGCTGAAGTGTGTCTGTCTGTCCTCCCTCTCCCTGCTGAAGTGTGTTTGTCTGTCCTCCCTCTCCCTGCTAAAGTGTGTCTGTCTGTCCTCCCTCTCCCTGCTGAAGTGTGTCTGTCTGTCCTCCCTCTCCCTGCTGAAGTGTGTCTGTCTGTCCTCCCTCTCCCTGCTGAAGTGTGTCTGTCTGTCCTCCCTCTCCCTGCTGAAGTGTGTCTGTCTGTCCTCCCTCTCCCTGCTGAAGTGTGTTTGTCTGTCCTCCCTCTCCCTGCTGAAGTGTGTCTGTCTGTCCTCCCTCTCCCTGCTGAAGTGTGTCTGTCTGTCCTCCCTCTCCCTGCTGAAGTGTGTTTGTCTGTCCTCCCTCTCCCTGCTGAAGTGTGTCTGTCTGTCCTCCCTCTCCCTGCTGAAGTGTGTCTGTCTGTCCTCCCTCTCCCTGCTGAAGTGTGTTTGTCTGTCCTCCCTCTCCCTGCTGAAGTGTGTCTGTCTGTCCTCCCTCTCCCTGCTGAAGTGTGTCTGTCTGTCCTCCCTCTCCCTACTGAAGTGTGTCTGTCTGTCCTGCATCTCCCTGCTGAAGTGTGTCTGTCTGTCCTCCCTCTCCCTGCTGAAGTGTGTCTGTCTGTCCTCCCTCTCCCTGCTGAAGTGTGTCTGTCTGTCCTCCATCTCCCTGCTGAAGTATGTCTGTCTGTCCTCCCTCTCCCTGCTGAAGTGTGTTTGTCTGTCCTCCCTCTCCCTGCTGAAGTGTGTCTGTCTGTCCTCCCTCTCCCTGCTGAAGTGTGTCTGTCCTTCCTCTACCTGCTGAAGTGTGTCTGTCTGTCCTCCCTCTCCCTGCTGAAGTGTGTCTGTCTTCCCTCTCCTTGCTGAAGTGTGTCTGTCTGTCCCCCCTCTCTCTGCTGAAGTGTGTCTGTCTGTCCTCCCTTTCCCTGCTGAAGTGTGTCTGTCCGTCCTCCCTCTCCCTGCTGAAGTGTGTCTGTCTGTCCTCCCTCTCCCTGCTGAAGTGTGTATGTCTGTCCTCCCTCTCCTTGCTGAAGTGTGTCTGTCTGTGCTGCCTCTCCTTGCTGAAGCGTGTCTGTCCTCCCTCTCCCTACTGAAGTTTGTCTGTCTGTCCTCCCTCTCCCTGCTGAAGTGTGTCTGTCTGACCTTCCTCTCCCTGCTGAAGTGTGTCTGTCCGTCCTCCCTCTCCCTACTGAAGTGTCTGTCCTCCCTCTTCTTGCTGAAGTGTGTCCGTCTGTCCTCCCTCTCCCTGCTGAAGTGTGTCTGTCTGTCCTCCCTCTCCCTGCTGAAGTGTGTCTGTTCTCCCTCCCTCTCCCTGCTGAAGTGTGTCTGTCCTCCCTCTCTCTGCTGAAGTGTGTCTGTCTGTTCTCCCTCTCCCTGCTGAAGTGTGTCTGTCTGTCCTCCCTCTCCCTGCTGAAGTGTGTCTGTCTGTCCTTCCTCTCCTTGCTGAAGTGTGTCTGTCTGTCCTCCCTCTCCCTGCTGAAGTGTGTCTGCCCTCCCTCTCCCTGCTGAAGTGTGTCTGTCTGTCCTCCCTCTCCCTGCTGAAGTGTGTCTGTCCTTCCTCTACCTGCTGAAGTGTGTCTGTATGTCCTCCCTCTCCCTGCTGAAGTGTGTATGTCTGTCCTCCCTCTCCTTGCTGAAGTGTGTCTGTCTGTCCTCCCTATCCTTGCTGAAGTGTGTCTGTCTGTCCTCCCTCTCTCTGCTGAAATGTGTCTGTCCGGCCTCCCTCTCCCTGCTGAAGTGTGCCTGTCTGTCCTCCCTCTCCCTGCTGAAATGTGTCTGTCTGTCCTCCCTCTCCCTGCTGAAGTGTGTATGTCTGTCCTCCCTTTCCTTGCTGAAGTGTGTTTGTCTGTCCTCCCTCTACTTGCTGAAGTGTGTCTGTCTGTGCTCCCTCTCCCTGCTGAAGTGTGTCCGTCTGTCCTCCCTCTCCCTGCTGAAGTGTGTCTGTCTGTCCTCCCTCTCCCTGCTGAAGTGGGTCTGTCTGTCCTCCCTCTCCCTACTGAAGTGTGTCTGTCTGTCCTTCATCTCCCTGCTGAAGTGTGTCTGTCTGTCCTCCTTCTCCCTGCTGAAGTGTGTCTGTCTGTCCTCCCTCTCCCTGCTGAAGTGTGTCTGTCTGTCCTCCCTCTCCCTGCTGAAGTGTGTCTGTCTGTCCTCCCTCTCCCTGCTGAAGTGTGTTTGTCTGTCCTCTCTCTCCCTGCTAAAGTGTGTCTGTCTGTCCTCCCTCTCCCTGCTGAAGTGTGTCTGTCTGTCCTCCCTCTCCCTGCTGAAGTGTGTCTGTCTGTCCTCCCTCTCCCTGCTGAAGTGTGTCTGTCTGTCCTCCCTCTCCCTGCTGAAGTGTGTCTGTCTGTCCTCCCTCTCCCTGCTGAAGTGTGTTTGTCTGTCCTCCCTCTCCCTGCTGAAGTGTGTCTGTCTGTCCTCCCTCTCCCTGCTGAAGTGTGTCTGTCTGTCCTCCCTCTCCCTGCTGAAGTGTGTTTGTCTGTCCTCCCTCTCCCTACTGAAGTGTGTCTGTCTGTCCTCCCTCTCCCTGCTGAAGTGTGTCTGTCTGTCCTCCCTCTCCCTGCTGAAGTGTGTTTGTCTGTCCTCCCTCTCCCTGCTGAAGTGTGTCTGTCTGTCCTCCCTCTCCCTGCTGAAGTGTGTCTGTCTGTCCTCCCTCTCCCTACTGAAGTGTGTCTGTCTGTCCTGCATCTCCCTGCTGAAGTGTGTCTGTCTGTCCTCCCTCTCCCTGCTGAAGTGTGTCTGTCTGTCCTCCCTCTCCCTGCTGAAGTGTGTCTGTCTGTCCTCCCTCTCCCTGCTGAAGTGTGTCTGTCTGTCCTCCCTCTCCCTGCTGAAGTGTGTTTGTCTGTCCTCCCTCTCCCTGCTGAAGTGTGTCTGTCTGTCCTCCCTCTCCCTGCTGAAGTGTGTCTGTCTGTCCTCCCTCTCCCTGCTGAAGTGTGTCTGTCTGTCCTCCCTCTCCCTGCTGAAGTGTGTCTGTCTGTCCTCCCTCTCCCTGCTGAAGTGTGTCTGTCTGTCCTCCCTCTCCCTGCTGAAGTGTGTTTGTCTGTCCTCCCTCTTCCTGCTGAAGTGTGTCTGTTCTCCCTTCCTCTCCCTGCTGAAGTGTGTTTGTCTGTCCTCCCTCTCCCTGCTGAAGTGTGTCTGTCTGTCCTCCCTCTCCCTACTGAAGTGTGTCTGTCCTCCCTCTCCCTGCTGAAGTGTGTTTGTCTGTCCTCCCTCTCCCTGCTGAAGTGTGTCTGTCTGTCCTCCCTCTCCCTGCTGAAGTGTGTCTGTCTGTCCTGCATCTCCCTGCTGAAGTGTGTCTGTCTGTCCTCCCTCTCCCTGCTGAAGTGTGTCTGTCTGTCCTCCCTCTCCCTGCTGAAGTGTGTCTGTCTGTCCTCCCTCTTCCTGCTGAAGTGTGTCTGTCTGTCCTCCCTCTCCCTGCTGAAGTGTGTCTGTCTGTCCTCCCTCTTCCTGCTGAAGTGTGTGTCTGTCCTCCCTCTCCCTGCTGAAGTGTGTCTGTCTGTCCTCCCTCTTCCTGCTGAAGTGTGTCTGTCTGTCCTCCCTCTCCCTGCTGAAGTGTGTCTGTCTGTCCTCCCTCTCCCTGCTGAAGTGTGTCTGTCTGTCCTCCCTCTTCCTGCTGAAGTGTGTCTGTCTGTCCTCCCTCTCCCTGCTGAAGTGTGTCTGTCTGTCCTGCATCTCCCTGCTGAAGTGTGTCTGTCTGTCCTCCCTCTCCCTGCTGAAGTGTGTCTGTCTGTCCTCCCTCTTCCTGCTGAAGTGTGTCTGTCTGTCCTCCCTCTCCCTGGTGAAGTGTGTCTGTCTGTCCTCCCTCTTCCTGCTGAAGTGTGTCTGTCTGTCCTCCTTCTCCCTGCTGAAGTGTGTCTGTCTGTCCTCCCTCTTCCTGCTGAAGTGTGTCTGTCTGTCCTCCCTCTCCCTGCTGAAGTGTGTCTGTCTGTCCTCCCTCTCCCTGCTGAAGTGTGTCTGTCTGTCCTGCATCTCCCTGCTGAAGTGTGTCTGTCTGTCCTCCCTCTCCCTGCTGAAGTGTGTCTGTCTGTCCTCCCTCTTCCTGCTGAAGTGTGTCTGTCTGTCCTCCCTCTCCCTGCTGAAGTGTGTCTGTCTGTCCTCCCTCTTCCTGCTGAAGTGTGTCTGTCTGTCCTCCCTCTCCCTGCTGAAGTGTGTCTGTCTGTCCTCCCTCTCCCTGCTGAAGTGTGTCTGTCTGTCCTCCCTCTTCCTGCTGAAGTGTGTCTGTCTGTCCTCCCTCTCCCTGCTGAAGTGTGTCTGTCTGTCCTCCCTCTCCCTGCTGAAGTGTGTCTGTCTGTCCTCCCTCTCCCTACTGAAGTGTGTCTGTCTGTCCTGCATCTCCCTGCTGAAGTGTGTCTGTCTGTCCTCCCTCTCCCTGCTGAAGTGTGTCTGTCCTCCCTCTCCCTGCTGAAGTGTGTCTGTCTGTCCTCCCTCTCCCTGCTGAAGTGTGTCTGTCTGTCCTCCCTCTCCCTGCTGAAGTGTGTCTGTCCTCCCTCTCCCTGCTGAAGTGTGTCTGTCTGTCCTCCCTCTCCCTGCTGAAGTGTGTCTGTCTGTCCTCCCTCTCCCTGCTGAAGTGTGTCTGTCCTCCCTCTCCCTGCTGAAGTGTGTCTGTCTGTCCTCCCTCTCCCTGCTGAAGTGTGTCTGTCTGTCCTCCCTCTCCCTACTGAAGTGTGTCTGTCTGTCCTGCATCTCCCTGCTGAAGTGTGTCTGTCTGTCCTCCCTCTCCCTGCTGAAGTGTGTCTGTCCTCCCTCTCCCTGCTGAAGTGTGTCTGTCTGTCCTCCCTCTCCCTGCTGAAGTGTGTCTGTCTGTCCTCCCTCTCCCTACTGAAGTGTGTCTGTCTGTCCTGCATCTCCCTGCTGAAGTGTGTCTGTCTGTCCTCCCTCTCCCTGCTGAAGTGTGTCTGTCCTCCCTCTCCCTGCTGAAGTGTGTCTGTCTGTCCTGCATCTCCCTGCTGAAGTGTGTCTGTCTGTCCTCCCTCTCCCTGCTGAAGTGTGTCTGTCTGTCCTCCCTCTCCCTGCTGAAGTGTGTCTGTCTGTGCTCCCTCTCCCTGCTGAAGTGTGTCTGTCTGTCCTCCCTCTCCCTGCTGAAGTGTGTCTGTCCTCCCTCTTCCTGCTGAAGTGTGTCTGTCTGTCCTCCCTCTCCCTGCTGAAGTGTGTCTGTCTGTCCTCCCTCTCCCTGCTGAAGTGTGTCTGTCTGTCCTCCCTCTCCCTACTGAAGTGTGTCTGTCTGTCCTGCATCTCCCTGCTGAAGTGTGTCTGTCTGTCCTCCCTCTCCCTGCTGAAGTGTGTCTGTCCTCCCTCTCCCTGCTGAAGTGTGTCTGTCTGTCCTGCATCTCCCTGATGAAGTGTGTCTGTCTGTCCTCCCTCTCCCTGCTGAAGTGTGTCTGTCTGTCCTCCCTCTCCCTGCTGAAGTGTGTCTGTCTGTCCTCCCTCTCCCTGCTGAAGTGTGTCTGTCCTCCCTCTTCCTGCTGAAGTGTGTCTGTCTGTCCTCCCTCTCCCTGCTGAAGTTTGTCTGTCTGTCCTCCCTCTCCCTGCTGAAGTGTGTCTGTCTGTCCTCCCTCTCCCTGCTGAAGTGTGTCTGTCTGTGCTCCCTCTCCCTGCTGAAGTGTGTCTGTCTGTCCTCCCTCTCCCTGCTGAAGTGTGTCTGTCTGTCCTCCCTCTCCCTACTGAAGTCTGTCTGTCTGTCCTGCATCTCCCTGCTGAAGTGTGTCTGTCTGTCCTCCCTCTCCCTGCTGAAGTGTGTCTGTCCTCCCTCTCCCTGCTGAAGTGTGTCTGTCTGTCCTGCATCTCCCTGCTGAAGTGTGTCTGTCTGTCCTCCCTCTCCCTGCTGAAGTGTGTCTGTCCTTCCTCTCCCTGCTGAAGTGTGTCTGTCTGTCCTCCCTCTCCCTGCTGAAGTGTGTCTGTCTGCTCTCCCTCTCACTGCTGAAGTATCTGTCCGTCCTCCCTCTCCCTGCTGAAGTGTGTCTTTCCGTCCTCACTCTATCTGCTGAAGTGTGTCTTTCTTTCCTCCCTCTCCCTGCTGAAGTGTGTCTGTCTGTCCTCCCTCTCCCTGCTGAAGTGTGTCTGTCTGCTCTCCCTCTCACTGCTGAAGTGTGTCTGTCCTCCCTCCCCCTACTTAAGTGTGTCTGTCTGTCCTCCCTCTCCCTGCTGAAGTGTGTCTGTCCTCCCTCTCCCTGCTGAAGTGTGTCTGTCTGTCCTCCCTCTCCCTGCTGAAGTGTGTCTGTCCTTCCTCTACCTGCTGAAGTGTGTCTGTCTGTCCTCCCTCTCCCTGCTGAAGTGTGTCTGTCTTCCCTCTCCTTGCTGAAGTGTGTCTGTCTGTCCCCCCTCTCTCTGCTGAAGTGTGTCTGTCTGTCCTCCCTTTCCCTGCTGAAGTGTGTCTGTCCGTCCTCCCTCTCCCTGCTGAAGTGTGTCTGTCTGTCCTCCCTCTCCCTGCTGAAGTGTGTATGTCTGTCCTCCCTCTCCTTGCTGAAGTGTGTCTGTCTGTGCTGCCTCTCCTTGCTGAAGCGTGTCTGTCCTCCCTCTCCCTACTGAAGTGTGTCTGTCTGTCCTCCCTCTCCCTGCTGAAGTGTGTCTGTCTGACCTTTCTCTCCCTGCTGAAGTGTGTCTGTCCGTCCTCCCTCTCCCTACTGAAGTGTCTGTCCTCCCTCTTCTTGCTGAAGTGTGTCCGTCTGTCCTCCCTCTCCCTGCTGAAGTGTGTCTGTCGATCCTCCCTCTCCCTGCTGAAGTGTGTCTGTTCTCCCTCCCTCTCCCTGCTGAAGTGTGTCTGTCCTCCCTCTCTCTGCTGAAGTGTGTCTGTCTGTTCTCCCTCTCCCTGCTGAAGTGTGTCTGTCTGTCCTCCCTCTCCCTGCTGAAGTGTGTCTGTCTGTCCTTCCTCTCCTTGCTGAAGTGTGTCTGTCTGTCCTCCCTCTCCCTGCTGAAGTGTGTCTGCCCTCCCTCTCCCTGCTGAAGTGTGTCTGTCTGTCCTCCCTCTCCCTGCTGAAGTGTGTCTGTCCTTCCTCTACCTGCTGAAGTGTGTCTGTATGTCCTCCCTCTCCCTGCTGAAGTGTGTATGTCTGTCCTCCCTCTCCTTGCTGAAGTGTGTCTGTCTGTCCTCCCTATCCTTGCTGAAGTGTGTCTGTCTGTCCTCCCTCTCTCTGCTGAAATGTGTCTGTCCGGCCTCCCTCTCCCTGCTGAAGTGTGCCTGTCTGTCCTCCCTCTCCCTGCTGAAATGTGTCTGTCTGTCCTCCCTCTCCCTGCTGAAGTGTGTATGTCTGTCCTCCCTTTCCTTGCTGAAGTGTGTTTGTCTGTCCTCCCTCTACTTGCTGAAGTGTGTCTGTCTGTGCTCCCTCTCCCTGCTGAAGTGTGTCCGTCTGTCCTCCCTCTCCCTGCTGAAGTGTGTCTGTCTGTCCTCCCTCTCCCTGCTGAAGTGGGTCTGTCTGTCCTCCCTCTCCCTACTGAAGTGTGTCTGTCTGTCCTGCATTTCCCTGCTGAAGTGTGTCTGTCTGTCCTCCTTCTCCCTGCTGAAGTGTGTCTGTCTGTCCTCCCTCTCCCTGCTGAAGTGTGTCTGTCTGTCCTCCCTCTCCCTGCTGAAGTGTGTCTGTCTGTCCTCCCTCTCCCTGCTGAAGTGTGTTTGTCTGTCCTCCCTCTCCCTGCTAAAGTGTGTCTGTCTGTCCTCCCTCTCCCTGCTGAAGTGTGTCTGTCTGTCCTCCCTCTCCCTGCTGAAGTGTGTCTGTCTGTCCTCCCTCTCCCTGCTGAAGTGTGTCTGTCTGTCCTCCCTCTCCCTGCTGAAGTGTGTCTGTCTGTCCTCCCTCTCCCTGCTGAAGTGTGTTTGTCTGTCCTCCCTCTCCCTGCTGAAGTGTGTCTGTCTGTCCTCCCTCTCCCTGCTGAAGTGTGTCTGTCTGTCCTCCCTCTCCCTGCTGAAGTGTGTTTGTCTGTCCTCCCTCTCCCTGCTGAAGTGTGTCTGTCTGTCCTCCCTCTCCCTGCTGAAGTGTGTCTGTCTGTCCTCCCTCTCCCTGCTGAAGTGTGTTTGTCTGTCCTCCCTCTCCCTGCTGAAGTGTGTCTGTCTGTCCTCCCTCTCCCTACTGAAGTGTGTCTGTCTGTCCTGCATCTCCCTGCTGAAGTGTGTCTGTCTGTCCTCCCTCTCCCTGCTGAAGTGTGTCTGTCTGTCCTCCCTCTCCCTGCTGAAGTGTGTCTGTCTGTCCTCCCTCTCCCTGCTGAAGTGTGTCTGTCTGTCCTCCCTCTCCCTGCTGAAGTGTGTTTGTCTGTCCTCCCTCTCCCTGCTGAAGTGTGTCTGTCTGTCCTCCCTCTCCCTGCTGAAGTGTGTCTGTCTGTCCTCCCTCTCCCTGCTGAAGTGTGTCTGTCTGTCCTCCCTCTCCCTGCTGAAGTGTGTCTGTCTGTCCTCCCTCTCCCTGCTGAAGTGTGTCTGTCTGTCCTCCCTCTCCCTGCTGAAGTGTGTTTGTCTGTCCTCCCTCTTCCTGCTGAAGTGTGTCTGTTCTCCCTTCCTCTCCCTGCTGAAGTGTGTTTGTCTGTCCTCCCTCTCCCTGCTGAAGTGTGTCTGTCTGTCCTCCCTCTCCCTACTGAAGTGTGTCTGTCCTCCCTCTCCCTGCTGAAGTGTGTTTGTCTGTCCTCCCTCTCCCTGCTGAAGTGTGTCTGTCTGTCCTCCCTCTCCCTGCTGAAGTGTGTCTGTCTGTCCTGCATCTCCCTGCTGAAGTGTGTCTGTCTGTCCTCCCTCTCCCTGCTGAAGTGTGTCTTTCTGTCCTCCCTCTCCCTGCTGAAGTGTGTCTGTCTGTCCTCCCTCTTCCTGCTGAAGTGTGTCTGTCTGTCCTCCCTCTCCCTGCTGAAGTGTGTCTGTCTGTCCTCCCTCTTCCTGCTGAAGTGTGTCTGTCTGTCCTCCCTCTCCCTGCTGAAGTGTGTCTGTCTGTCCTCCCTCTTCCTGCTGAAGTGTGTCTGTCTGTCCTCCCTCTCCCTGCTGAAGTGTGTCTGTCTGTCCTCCCTCTCCCTGCTGAAGTGTGTCTGTCTGTCCTCCCTCTTCCTGCTGAAGTGTGTCTGTCTGTCCTCCCTCTCCCTGCTGAAGTGTGTCTGTCTGTCCTGCATCTCCCTGCTGAAGTGTGTCTGTCTGTCCTCCCTCTCCCTGCTGAAGTGTGTCTGTCTGTCCTCCCTCTTCCTGCTGAAGTGTGTCTGTCTGTCCTCCCTCTCCCTGGTGAAGTGTGTCTGTCTGTCCTCCCTCTTCCTGCTGAAGTGTGTCTGTCTGTCCTCCCTCTCCCTGCTGAAGTGTGTCTGTCTGTCCTCCCTCTTCCTGCTGAAGTGTGTCTGTCTGTCCTCCCTCTCCCTGCTGAAGTGTGTCTGTCTGTCCTCCCTCTCCCTGCTGAAGTGTGTCTGTCTGTCCTGCATCTCCCTGCTGAAGTGTGTCTGTCTGTCCTCCCTCTCCCTGCTGAAGTGTGTCTGTCTGTCCTCCCTCTTCCTGCTGAAGTGTGTCTGTCTGTCCTCCCTCTCCCTGCTGAAGTGTGTCTGTCTGTCCTCCCTCTTCCTGCTGAAGTGTGTCTGTCTGTCCTCCCTCTCCCTGCTGAAGTGTGTCTGTCTGTCCTCCCTCTCTCCCTGCTGAAGTGTGTCTGTCTGTCCTCCCTCTTCCTGCTGAAGTGTGTCTGTCTGTCCTCCCTCTCCCTGCTGAAGTGTGTCTGTCTGTCCTCCCTCTCCCTGCTGAAGTGTGTCTGTCTGTCCTCCCTCTCCCTACTGAAGTGTGTCTGTCTGTCCTGCATCTCCCTGCTGAAGTGTGTCTGTCTGTCCTCCCTCTCCCTGCTGAAGTGTGTCTGTCCTCCCTCTCCCTGCTGAAGTGTGTCTGTCTGTCCTCCCTCTCCCTGCTGAAGTGTGTCTGTCTGTCCTCCCTCTCCCTGCTGAAGTGTGTCTGTCCTCCCTCTCCCTGCTGAAGTGTGTCTGTCTGTCCTCCCTCTCCCTGCTGAAGTGTGTCTGTCTGTCCTCCCTCTCCCTGCTGAAGTGTGTCTGTCCTCCCTCTCCCTGCTGAAGTGTGTCTGTCTGTCCTCCCTCTCCCTGCTGAAGTGTGTCTGTCTGTCCTCCCTCTCCCTACTGAAGTGTGTCTGTCTGTCCTGCATCTCCCTGCTGAAGTGTGTCTGTCTGTCCTCCCTCTCCCTGCTGAAGTGTGTCTGTCCTCCCTCTCCCTGCTGAAGTGTGTCTGTCTGTCCTCCCTCTCCCTGCTGAAGTGTGTCTGTCTGTCCTCCCTCTCCCTACTGAAGTGTGTCTGTCTGTCCTGCATCTCCCTGCTGAAGTGTGTCTGTCTGTCCTCCCTCTCCCTGCTGAAGTGTGTCTGTCCTCCCTCTCCCTGCTGAAGTGTGTCTGTCTGTCCTGCATCTCCCTGCTGAAGTGTGTCTGTCTGTCCTCCCTCTCCCTGCTGAAGTGTGTCTGTCTGTCCTCCCTCTCCCTGCTGAAGTGTGTCTGTCTGTGCTCCCTCTCCCTGCTGAAGTGTGTCTGTCTGTCCTCCCTCTCCCTGCTGAAGTGTGTCTGTCCTCCCTCTTCCTGCTGAAGTGTGTCTGTCTGTCCTCCCTCTCCCTGCTGAAGTGTGTATGTCTGTCCTCCCTCTCCCTGCTGAAGTGTGTCTGTCTGTCCTCCCTCTCCCTACTGAAGTGTGTCTGTCTGTCCTGCATCTCCCTGCTGAAGTGTGTCTGTCTGTCCTCCCTCTCCCTGCTGAAGTGTGTCTGTCCTCCCTCTCCCTGCTGAAGTGTGTCTGTCTGTCCTGCATCTCCCTGCTGAAGTGTGTCTGTCTGTCCTCCCTCTCCCTGCTGAAGTGTGTCTGTCTGTCCTCCCTCTCCCTGCTGAAGTGTGTCTGTCTGTCCTCCCTCTCCCTGCTGAAGTGTGTCTGTCCTCCCTCTTCCTGCTGAAGTGTGTCTGTCTGTCCTCCCTCTCCCTGCTGAAGTTTGTCTGTCTGTCCTCCCTCTCCCTGCTGAAGTGTGTCTGTCTGTCCTCCCTCTCCCTGCTGAAGTGTGTCTGTCTGTGCTCCCTCTCCCTGCTGAAGTGTGTCTGTCTGTCCTCCCTCTCCCTGCTGAAGTGTGTCTGTCCTCCCTCTCCCTGCTGAAGTGTGTCTGTCTGTCCTCCCTCTCCCTGCTGAAGTGTGTCTGTCTGTCCTCCCTCTCCCTACTGAAGTGTGTCTGTCTGTCCTGCATCTCCCTGCTGAAGTGTGTCTGTCTGTCCTCCCTCTCCCTGCTGAAGTGTGTCTGTCCTCCCTCTCCCTGCTGAAGTGTGTCTGTCTGTCCTGCATCTCCCTGCTGAAGTGTGTCTGTCTGTCCTCCCTCTCCCTGCTGAAGTGTGTCTGTCCTTCCTCTCCCTGCTGAAGTGTGTCTGTCTGTCCTCCCTCTCCCTGCTGAAGTGTGTCTGTCTGCTCTCCCTCTCACTGCTGAAGTATCTGTCCGTCCTCCCTCTCCCTGCTGAAGTGTGTCTTTCCGTCCTCCCTCTATCTGCTGAAGTGTGTCTTTCTTTCCTCCCTCTCCCTGCTGAAGTGTGTCTGTCTGTCCTCCCTCTCCCTGCTGAAGTGTGTCTGTCTGCTCTCCCTCTCACTGCTGAAGTGTGTCTGTCCTCCCTCCCCCTACTTAAGTGTGTCTGTCTGTCCTCCCTCTCCCTGCTGAAGTGTGTCTGTCCTCCCTCTCCCTGCTGAAGTGTGTCTGTCTGTCCTCCCTCTCCCTGCTGAAGTGTGTCTGTCCTTCCTCTACCTGCTGAAGTGTGTCTGTCTGTCCTCCCTCTCCCTGCTGAAGTGTGTCTGTCTTCCCTCTCCTTGCTGAAGTGTGTCTGTCTGTCCCCCCTCTCTCTGCTGAAGTGTGTCTGTCTGTCCTCCCTTTCCCTGCTGAAGTGTGTCTGTCCGTCCTCCCTCTCCCTGCTGAAGTGTGTCTGTCTGTCCTCCCTCTCCCTGCTGAAGTGTGTATGTCTGTCCTCCCTCTCCTTGCTGAAGTGTGTCTGTCTGTGCTGCCTCTCCTTGCTGAAGCGTGTCTGTCCTCCCTCTCCCTACTGAAGTGTGTCTGTCTGTCCTCCCTCTCCCTGCTGAAGTGTGTCTGTCTGACCTTCCTCTCCCTGCTGAAGTGTGTCTGTCCGTCCTCCCTCTCCCTACTGAAGTGTCTGTCCTCCCTCTTCTTGCTGAAGTGTGTCCGTCTGTCCTCCCTCTCCCTGCTGAAGTGTGTCTGTCTGTCCTCCCTCTCCCTGCTGAATTGTGTCTGTTCTCCCTCCCTCTCCCTGCTGAAGTGTGTCTGTCCTCCCTCTCTCTGCTGAAGTGTGTCTATCTGTTCTCCCTCTCCCTGCTGAAGTGTGTCTGTCTGTCCTCCCTCTCCCTGCTGAAGTGTGTCTGTCTGTCCTTCCTCTCCTTGCTGAAGTGTGTCTGTCTGTCCTCCCTCTCCCTGCTGAAGTGTGTCTGCCCTCCCTCTCCCTGCTGAAGTGTGTCTGTCTGTCCTCCCTCTCCCTGCTGAAGTGTGTCTGTCCTTCCTCTACCTGCTGAAGTGTGTCTGTATGTCCTCCCTCTCCCTGCTGAAGTGTGTATGTCTGTCCTCCCTCTCCTTGCTGAAGTGTGTCTGTCTGTCCTCCCTATCCTTGCTGAAGTGTGTCTGTCTGTCCTCCCTCTCTCTGCTGAAATGTGTCTGTCCGGCCTCCCTCTCCCTGCTGAAGTGTGCCTGTCTGTCCTCCCTCTCCCTGCTGAAATGTGTCTGTCTGTCCTCCCTCTCCCTGCTGAAGTGTGTATGTCTGTCCTCCCTTTCCTTGCTGAAGTGTGTTTGTCTGTCCTCCCTCTACTTGCTGAAGTGTGTCTGTCTGTGCTCCCTCTCCCTGCGGAAGTGTGTCCGTCTGTCCTCCCTCTCCCTGCTGAAGTGTGTCTGTCTGTCCTCCCTCTCCCTGCTGAAGTGGGTCTGTCTGTCCTCCCTCTCCCTACTGAAGTGTGTCTGTCTGTCCTGCATCTCCCTGCTGAAGTGTGTTTGTCTGTCCTCCTTCTCCCTGCTGAAGTGTGTCTGTCTGTCCTCCCTCTCCCTGCTGAAGTGTGTCTGTCTGTCCTCCCTCTCCCTGCTGAAGTGTGTCTGTCTGTCCTCCCTCTCCCTGCTGAAGTGTGTTTGTCTGTCCTCCCTCTCCCTGCTAAAGTGTGTCTGTCTGTCCTCCCTCTCCCTGCTGAAGTGTGTCTGTCTGTCCTCCCTCTCCCTGCTGAAGTGTGTCTGTCTGTCCTCCCTCTCCCTGCTGAAGTGTGTCTGTCTGTCCTCCCTCTCCCTGCTGAAGTGTGTCTGTCTGTCCTCCCTCTCCCTGCTGAAGTGTGTTTGTCTGTCCTCCCTCTCCCTGCTGAAGTGTGTCTGTCTGTCCTCCCTCTCCCTGCTGAAGTGTGTCTGTCTGTCCTCCCTCTCCCTGCTGAAGTGTGTTTGTCTGTCCTCCCTCTCCCTGCTGAAGTGTGTCTGTCTGTCCTCCCTCTCCCTGCTGAAGTGTGTCTGTCTGTCCTCCCTCTCCCTGCTGAAGTGTGTTTGTCTGTCCTCCCTCTCCCTGCTGAAGTGTGTCTGTCTGTCCTCCCTCTCCCTGCTGAAGTGTGTCTGTCTGCCCTCCCTCTCCCTACTGAAGTGTGTCTGTCTGTCCTGCATCTCCCTGCTGAAGTGTGTCTGTCTGTCCTCCCTCTCCCTGCTGAAGTGTGTCTGTCTGTCCTCCCTCTCCCTGCTGAAGTGTGTCTGTCTGTCCTCCCTCTCCCTGCTGAAGTGTGTCTGTCTGTCCTCCCTCTCCCTGCTGAAGTGTGTTTGTCTGTCCTCCCTCTCCCTGCTGAAGTGTGTCTGTCTGTCCTCCCTCTCCCTGCTGAAGTGTGTCTGTCTGTCCTCCCTCTCCCTGCTGAAGTGTGTCTGTCTGTCCTCCCTCTCCCTGCTGAAGTGTGTCTGTCTGTCCTCCCTCTCCCTGCTGAAGTGTGTCTGTCTGTCCTCCCTCTCCCTGCTGAAGTGTGTTTGTCTGTCCTCCCTCTTCCTGCTGAAGTGTGTCTGTTCTCCCTTCCTCTCCCTGCTGAAGTGTGTTTGTCTGTCCTCCCTCTCCCTGCTGAAGTGTGTCTGTCTGTCCTCCCTCTCCCTACTGAAGTGTGTCTGTCCTCCCTCTCCCTGCTGAAGTGTGTTTGTCTGTCCTCCCTCTCCCTGCTGAAGTGTGTCTGTCTGTCCTCCCTCTCCCTGCTGAAGTGTGTCTGTCTGTCCTGCATCTCCCTGCTGAAGTGTGTCTGTCTGTCCTCCCTCTCCCTGCTGAAGTGTGTCTGTCTGTCCTCCCTCTCCCTGCTGAAGTGTGTCTGTCTGTCCTCCCTCTTCCTGCTGAAGTGTGTCTGTCTGTCCTCCCTCTCCCTGCTGAAGTGTGTCTGTCTGTCCTCCCTCTTCCTGCTGAAGTGTGTCTGTCTGTCCTCCCTCTCCCTGCTGAAGTGTGTCTGTCTGTCCTCCCTCTTCCTGCTGAAGTGTGTCTGTCTGTCCTCCCTCTCCCTGCTGAAGTGTGTCTGTCTGTCCTCCCTCTCCCTGCTGAAGTGTGTCTGTCTGTCCTCCCTCTTCCTGCTGAAGTGTGTCTGTCTGTCCTCCCTCTCCCTGCTGAAGTGTGTCTGTCTGTCCTGCATCTCCCTGCTGAAGTGTGTCTGTCTGTCCTCCCTCTCCCTGCTGAAGTGTGTCTGTCTGTCCTCCCTCTTCCTGCTGAAGTGTGTCTGTCTGTCCTCCCTCTCCCTGGTGAAGTGTGTCTGTCTGTCCTCCCTCTTCCTGCTGAAGTGTGTCTGTCTGTCCTCCCTCTCCCTGCTGAAGTGTGTCTGTCTGTCCTCCCTCTTCCTGCTGAAGTGTGTCTGTCTGTCCTCCCTCTCCCTGCTGAAGTGTGTCTGTCTGTCCTCCCTCTCCCTGCTGAAGTGTGTCTGTCTGTCCTGCATCTCCCTGCTGAAGTGTGTCTGTCTGTCCTCCCTCTCCCTGCTGAAGTGTGTCTGTCTGTCCTCCCTCTTCCTGCTGAAGTGTGTCTGTCTGTCCTCCCTCTCCCTGCTGAAGTGTATCTGTCTGTCCTCCCTCTTCCTGCTGAAGTGTGTCTGTCTGTCCTCCCTCTCCCTGCTGAAGTGTGTCTGTCTGTCCTCCCTCTCCCTGCTGAAGTGTGTTTGTCTGTCCTCCCTCTCCCTGCTGAAGTGTGTCTGTCTGTCCTCCCTCTCCCTGCTGAAGTGTGTCTGTCTGTCCTCCCTCTCCCTGCTGAAGTGTGTCTGTCTGTCCTGCATCTCCCTGCTGAAGTGTGTCTGTCTGTCCTCCCTCTCCCTGCTGAAGTGTGTCTGTCTGTCCTCCCTCTCCCTGCTGAAGTGTGTCTGTCTGTCCTCCCTCTCCCTGCTGAAGTGTGTCTGTCTGTCCTCCCTCTCCCTACTGAAGTGTGTCTGTCTGTCCTGCATCTCCCTGCTGAAGTGTGTCTGTCTGTCCTCCCTCTCCCTGCTGAAGTGTGTCTGTCCTCCCTCTCCCTGCTGAAGTGTGTCTGTCTGTCCTCCCTCTCCCTGCTGAAGTGTGTCTGTCTGTCCTCCCTCTCCCTGCTGAAGTGTGTCTGTCCTCCCTCTCCCTGCTGAAGTGTGTCTGTCTGTCCTCCCTCTCCCTGCTGAAGTGTGTCTGTCTGTCCTCCCTCTCCCTGCTGAAGTGTGTCTGTCCTCCCACTCCCTGCTGAAGTGTGTCTGTCTGTCCTCCCTCTCCCTGCTGAAGTGTGTCTGTCTGTCCTCCCTCTCCCTACTGAAGTGTGTCTGTCTGTCCTGCATCTCCCTGCTGAAGTGTGTCTGTCTGTCCTCCCTCTCCCTGCTGAAGTGTGTCTGTCCTCCCTCTCCCTGCTGAAGTGTGTCTGTCTGTCCTCCCTCTCCCTGCTGAAGTGTGTCTGTCTGTCCTCCCTCTCCCTGCTGAAGTGTGTCTGTCCTCCCTCTCCCTGCTGAAGTGTGTCTGTCTGTCCTCCCTCTCCCTGCTGAAGTGTGTCTGTCTGTCCTCCCTCTCCCTGCTGAAGTGTGTCTGTCCTCCCTCTCCCTGCTGAAGTGTGTCTGTCTGTCCTCCCTCTCCCTGCTGAAGTGTGTCTGTCTGTCCTGCCTCTCCCTACTGAAGTGTGTCTGTCTGTCCTGCATCTCCCTGCTGAAGTGTGTCTGTCTGTCCTCCCTCTCCCTGCTTAAGTGTGTCTGTCCTCCCTCTCCCTGCTGAAGTGTGTCTGTCTGTCCTCCCTCTCCCTGCTGAAGTGTGTCTGTCTGTCCTCCCTCTCCCTACTGAAGTGTGTCTGTCCTCCCTCTCCCTGCTGAAGTGTGTCTGTCTGTCCTCCCTCTCCCTGCTGAAGTGTGTCTGTCCTCCCTCTCCCTGCTGAAGTGTGTCTGTCTGTCCTGCATCTCCCTGCTGAAGTGTGTCTGTCTGTCCTCCCTCTCCCTGCTGAAGTGTGTCTGTCTGTCCTCCCTCTCCCTGCTGAAGTGTGTCTGTCTGTGCTCCCTCTCCCTGCTGAAGTGTGTCTGTATGTCCTCCCTCTCCCTGCTGAAGTGTGTCTGTCCTCCCTCTTCCTGCTGAAGTGTGTCTGTCTGTCCTCCCTCTCCCTGCTGAAGTGTGTCTGTCTGTCCTCCCTCTCCCTGCTGAAGTGTGTCTGTCTGTCCTCCCTCTCCCTACTGAAGTGTGTCTGTCTGTCCTGCATCTCCCTGCTGAAGTGTGTCTGTCTGTCCTCCCTCTCCCTGCTGAAGTGTGTCTGTCCTCCCTCTCCCTGCTGAAGTGTGTCTGTCTGTCCTGCATCTCCCTGCTGAAGTGTGTCTGTCTGTCCTCCCTCTCCCTGCTGAAGTGTGTCTGTCTGTCCTCCCTCTCCCTGCTGAAGTGTGTCTGTCTGTCCTCCCTCTCCCTGCTGAAGTGTGTCTGTCCTCCCTCTTCCTGCTGAAGTGTGTCTGTCTGTCCTCCCTCTCCCTGCTGAAGTGTGTCTGTCTGTCCTCCCTCTCCCTGCTGAAGTGTGTCTGTCTGTCCTCCCTCTCCCTGCTGAAGTGTGTCTGTCTGTGCTCCCTCTCCCTGCTGAAGTGTGTCTGTCTGTCCTCCCTCTCCCTGCTGAAGTGTGTCTGTCCTCCCTCTCCCTGCTGAAGTGTGTCTGTCTGTCCTCCCTCTCCCTGCTGAAGTGTGTCTGTCTGTCCTCCCTCTCCCTACTGAAGTGTGTCTGTCTGTCCTGCATCTCCCTGCTGAAGTGTGTCTGTCTGTCCTCCCTCTCCCTGCTGAAGTGTGTCTGTCCTCCCTCTCCCTGCTGAAGTGTGTCTGTCTGTCCTGCATCTCCCTGCTGAAGTGTGTCTGTCTGTCCTCCCTCTCCCTGCTGAAGTGTGTCTGTCCTTCCTCTCCCTGCTGAAGTGTGTCTGTCTGTCCTCCCTCTCCCTGCTGAAGTGTGTCTGTCTGCTCTCCCTCTCACTGCTGAAGTATCTGTCCGTCCTCCCTCTCCCTGCTGAAGTGTGTCTTTCCGTCCTCCCTCTATCTGCTGAAGTGTGTCTTTCTTTCCTCCCTCTCCCTGCTGAAGTGTGTCTGCCTGTCCTCCCTCTCCCTGCTGAAGTGTGTCTGTCTGCTCTCCCTCTCACTGCTGAAGTGTGTCTGTCCTCCCTCCCCCTACTTAAGTGTGTCTGTCTGTCCTCCCTCTCCCTGCTGAAGTGTGTCTGTCCTCCCTCTCCCTGCTGAAGTGTGTCTGTCTGTCCTCCCTCTCCCTGCTGAAGTGTGTCTGTCCTTCCTCTACCTGCTGAAGTGTGTCTGTCTGTCCTCCCTCTCCCTGCTGAAGTGTGTCTGTCTTCCCTCTCCTTGCTGAAGTGTGTCTGTCTGTCCCCCCTCTCTCTGCTGAAGTGTGTCTGTCTGTCCTCCCTTTCCCTGCTGAAGTGTGTCTGTCCGTCCTCCCTCTCCCTGCTGAAGTGTGTCTGTCTGTCCTCCCTCTCCCTGCTGAAGTGTGTATGTCTGTCCTCCCTCTCCTTGCTGAAGTGTGTCTGTCTGTGCTGCATCTCCTTGCTGAAGCGTGTCTGTCCTCCCTCTCCCTACTGAAGTGTGTCTGTCTGTCCTCCCTCTCCCTGCTGAAGTGTGTCTGTCTGACCTTCCTCTCCCTGCTGAAGTGTGTCTGTACGTCCTCCCTCTCCCTACTGAAGTGTCTGTCCTCCCTCTTCTTGCTGAAGTGTGTCCGTCTGTCCTCCCTCTCCCTGCTGAAGTGTGTCTGTTTGTCCTCCCTCTCCCTGCTGAAGTGTGTCTGTTCTCCCTCCCTCTCCCTGCTGAAGTGTGTCTGTCCTCCCTCTCTCTGCTGAAGTGTGTCTGTCTGTTCTCCCTCTCCCTGCTGAAGTGTGTCTGTCTGTCCTCCCTCTCCCTGCTGAAGTGTGTCTGTCTGTCCTTCCTCTCCTTGCTAAAGTGTGTCTGTCTGTCCTCCCTCTCCCTGCTGAAGTGTGTCTGCCCTCCCTCTCCCTGCTGAAGTGTGTCTGTCTGTCCTCCCTCTCCCTGCTGAAGTGTGTCTGTCCTTCCTCTACCTGCTGAAGTGTGTCTGTATGTCCTCCCTCTCCCTGCTGAAGTGTGTATGTCTTTCCTCCCTCTCCTTGCTGAAGTGTGTCTGTCTGTCCTCCCTATCCTTGCTGAAGTGTGTCTGTCTGTCCTCCCTCTCTCTGCTGAAATGTGTCTGTCCGGCCTCCCTCTCCCTGCTGAAGTGTGCCTGTCTGTCCTCCCTCTCCCTGCTGAAATGTGTCTGTCTGTCCTCCCTCTCCCTGCTGAAGTGTGTATGTCTGTCCTCCCTTTCCTTGCTGAAGTGTGTTTGTCTGTCCTCCCTCTACTTGCTGAAGTGTGTCTGTCTGTGCTCCCTCTCCCTGCTGAAGTGTGTCCGTCTGTCCTCCCTCTCCCTGCTGAAGTGTGTCTGTCTGTCCTCCCTCTCCCTGCTGAAGTGGGTCTGTCTGTCCTCCCTCTCCCTACTGAAGTGTGTCTGTCTGTCCTGCATCTCCCTGCTGAAGTGTGTCTGTCTGTCCTCCTTCTCCCTGCTGAAGTGTGTCTGTCTGTCCTCCCTCTCCCTGCTGAAGTGTGTCTGTCTGTCCTCCCTCTCCCTGCTGAAGTGTGTCTGTCTGTCCTCCCTCTCCCTGCTGAAGTGTGTTTGTCTGTCCTCCCGCTCCCTGCTAAAGTGTGTCTGTCTGTCCTCCCTCTCCCTGCTGAAGTGTGTCTGTCTGTCCTCCCTCTCCCTGCTGAAGTGTGTCTGTCTGTCCTCCCTCTCCCTGCTGAAGTGTGTCTGTCTGTCCTCCCTCTCCCTGCTGAAGTGTGTCTGTCTGTCCTCCCTCTCCCTGCTGAAGTGTGTTTGTCTGTCCTCCCTATCCCTGCTGAAGTGTGTGTCTGTCCTCCCTCTCCCTGCTGAAGTGTGTCTGTCTGTCCTCCCTCTCCCTGCTGAAGTGTGTTTGTCTGTCCTCCCTCTCCCTGCTGAAGTGTGTCTGTCTGTCCTCCCTCTCCCTGCTGAAGTGTGTCTGTCTGTCCTCCCTCTCCCTGCTGAAGTGTGTTTGTCTGTCCTCCCTCTCCCTGCTGAAGTGTGTCTGTCTGTCCTCCCTCTCCCTGCTGAAGTGTGTCTGTCTGTCCTCCCTCTCCCTACTGAAGTGTGTCTGTCTGTCCTGCATCTCCCTGCTGAAGTGTGTCTGTCTGTCCTCCCTCTCCCTGCTGAAGTGTGTCTGTCTGTCCTCCCTCTCCCTGCTGAAGTGTGTCTGTCTGTCCTCCCTCTCCCTGCTGAAGTGTGTCTGTCTGTCCTCCCTCTCCCTGCTGAAGTGTGTTTGTCTGTCCTCCCTCTCCCTGCTGAAGTGTGTCTGTCTGTCCTCCCTCTCCCTGCTGAAGTGTGTCTGTCTGTCCTCCCTCTCCCTGCTGAAGTGTGTCTGTCTGTCCTCCCTCTCCCTGATGAAGTGTGTCTGTCTGTCCTCCCTCTCCCTGCTGAAGTGTGTCTGTCTGTCCTCCCTCTCCCTGCTGAAGTGTGTTTGTCTGTCCTCCCTCTTCCTGCTGAAGTGTGTCTGTTCTCCCTTCCTCTCCCTGCTGAAGTGTGTTTGTCTGTCCTCCCTCTCCCTGCTGAAGTGTGTCTGTCTGTCCTCCCTCTCCCTACTGAAGTGTGTCTGTCCTCCCTCTCCCTGCTGAAGTGTGTTTGTCTGTCCTCCCTCTCCCTGCTGAAGTGTGTCTGTCTGTCCTCCCTCTCCCTGCTGAAGTGTGTCTGTCTGTCCTGCATCTCCCTGCTGAAGTGTGTCTGTCTGTCCTCCCTCTCCCTGCTGAAGTGTGTCTGTCTGTCCTCCCTCTCCCTGCTGAAGTGTGTCTGTCTGTCCTCCCTCTTCCTGCTGAAGTGTGTCTGTCTGTCCTCCCTCTCCCTGCTGAAGTGTGTCTGTCTGTCCTCCCTCTTCCTGCTGAAGTGTGTCTGTCTGTCCTCCCTCTCCCTGCTGAAGTGTGTCTGTCTGTCCTCCCTCTTCCTGCTGAAGTGTGTCTGTCTGTCCTCCCTCTCCCTGCTGAAGTGTGTCTGTCTGTCCTCCCTCTCCCTGCTGAAGTGTGTCTGTCTGTCCTCCCTCTTCCTGCTGAAGTGTGTCTGTCTGTCCTCCCTCTCCCTGCTGAAGTGTGTCTGTCTGTCCTGCATCTCCCTGCTGAAGTGTGTCTGTCTGTCCTCCCTCTCCCTGCTGAAGTGTGTCTGTCTGTCCTCCCTCTTCCTGCTGAAGTGTGTCTCTCTGTCCTCCCTCTCCCTGGTGAAGTGTGTCTGTCTGTCCTCCCTCTTCCTGCTGAAGTGTGTCTGTCTGTCCTCCCTCTCCCTGCTGAAGTGTGTCTGTCTGTCCTCCCTCTTCCTGCTGAAGTGTGTCTGTCTGTCCTCCCTCTCCCTGCTGAAGTGTGTCTGTCTGTCCTCCCTCTCCCTGCTGAAGTGTGTCTGTCTGTCCTGCATCTCCCTGCTGAAGTGTGTCTGTCTGTCCTCCCTCTCCCTGCTGAAGTGTGTCTGTCTGTCCTCCCTCTTCCTGCTGAAGTGTGTCTGTCTGTCCTCCCTCTCCCTGCTGAAGTGTGTCTGTCTGTCCTCCCTCTTCCTGCTGAAGTGTGTCTGTCTGTCCTCCCTCTCCCTGCTGAAGTGTGTCTGTCTGTCCTCCCTCTCCCTGCTGAAGTGTGTCTGTCTGTCCTCCCTCTTCCTGCTGAAGTGTGTCTGTCTGTCCTCCCTCTCCCTGCTGAAGTGTGTCTGTCTGTCCTCCCTCTCCCTGCTGAAGTGTGTCTGTCTGTCCTCCCTCTCCCTACTGAAGTGTGTCTGTCTGTCCTGCATCTCCCTGCTGAAGTGTGTCTGTCTGTCCTCCCTCTCCCTGCTGAAGTGTGTCTGTCCTCCCTCTCCCTGCTGAAGTGTGTCTGTCTGTCCTCCCTCTCCCTGCTGAAGTGTGTCTGTCTGTCCTCCCTCTCCCTGCTGAAGTGTGTCTGTCCTCCCTCTCCCTGCTGAAGTGTGTCTGTCTGTCCTCCCTCTCCCTGCTGAAGTGTGTCTGTCTGTCCTCCCTCTCCCTGCTGAAGTGTGTCTGTCCTCCCTCTCCCTGCTGAAGTGTGTCTGTCTGTCCTCCCTCTCCCTGCTGAAGTGTGTCTGTCTGTCCTCCCTCTCCCTACTGAAGTGTGTCTGTCTGTCCTGCATCTCCCTGCTGAAGTGTGTCTGTCTGTCCTCCCTCTCCCTGCTGAAGTGTGTCTGTCCTCCCTCTCCCTGCTGAAGTGTGTCTGTCTGTCCTGCATCTCCCTGCTGAAGTGTGTCTGTCTGTCCTCCCTCTCCCTGCTGAAGTGTGTCTGTCTGTCCTCCCTCTCCCTGCTGAAGTGTGTCTGTCTGTGCTCCCTCTCCCTGCTGAAGTGTGTCTGTCTGTCCTCCCTCTCCCTGCTGAAGTGTGTCTGTCCTCCCTCTTCCTGCTGAAGTGTGTCTGTCTGTCCTCCCTCTCCCTGCTGAAGTGTGTATGTCTGTCCTCCCTCTCCCTGCTGAAGTGTGTCTGTCTGTCCTCCCTCTCCCTACTGAAGTGTGTCTGTCTGTCCTGCATCTCCCTGCTGAAGTGTGTCTGTCTGTCCTCCCTCTCCCTGCTGAAGTGTGTCTGTCCTCCCTCTCCCTGCTGAAGTGTGTCTGTCTGTCCTGCATCTCCCTGCTGAAGTGTGTCTGTCTGTCCTCCCTCTCCCTGCTGAAGTGTGTCTGTCTGTCCTCCCTCTCCCTGCTGAAGTGTGTCTGTCTGTCCTCCCTCTCCCTGCTGAAGTGTGTCTGTCCTCCCTCTTCCTGCTGAAGTGTGTCTGTCTGTCCTCCCTCTCCCTGCTGAAGTTTGTCTGTCTGTCCTCCCTCTCCCTGCTGAAGTGTGTCTGTCTGTCCTCCCTCTCCCTGCTGAAGTGTGTCTGTCTGTGCTCCCTCTCCCTGCTGAAGTGTGTCTGTCTGTCCTCCCTCTCCCTGCTGAAGTGTGTCTGTCCTCCCTCTCCCTGCTGAAGTGTGTCTGTCTGTCCTCCCTCTCCCTGCTGAAGTGTGTCTGTCTGTCCTCCCTCTCCCTACTGAAGTGTGTCTGTCTGTCCTGCATCTCCCTGCTGAAGTGTGTCTGTCTGTCCTCCCTCTCCCTGCTGAAGTGTGTCTGTCCTCCCTCTCCCTGCTGAAGTGTGTCTGTCTGTCCTGCATCTCCCTGCTGAAGTGTGTCTGTCTGTCCTCCCTCTCCCTGCTGAAGTGTGTCTGTCCTTCCTCTCCCTGCTGAAATGTGTCTGTCTGTCCTCCCTCTCCCTGCTGAAGTGTGTCTGTCTGCTCTCCCTCTCACTGCTGAAGTATCTGTCCGTCCTCCCTCTCCCTGCTGAAGTGTGTCTTTCCGTCCTCCCTCTATCTGCTGAAGTGTGTCTTTCTTTCCTCCCTCTCCCTGCTGAAGTGTGTCTGTCTGTCCTCCCTCTCCCTGCTGAAGTGTGTCTGTCTGCTCTCCCTCTCACTGCTGAAGTGTGTCTGTCCTCCCTCCCCCTACTTAAGTGTGTCTGTCTGTCCTCCCTCTCCCTGCTGAAGTGTGTCTGTCCTCCCTCTCCCTGCTGAAGTGT
The DNA here is from genome assembly GCA_036785665.1 of Chirona hameri. Taxonomy (NCBI): domain Eukaryota; kingdom Metazoa; phylum Arthropoda; class Thecostraca; order Balanomorpha; family Balanidae; genus Chirona; species Chirona hameri. Next base: position 46,646 of record JAXIVJ010010321.1, read on the forward strand.
GTCTGTCTGTCCTCCCTCTCCCTGCTGAAGTGTGTCTGTCCTTCCTCTACCTGCTGAAGTGTGTCTGTCTGTCCTCCCTCTCCCTGCTGAAGTGTGTCTGTCTTCCCTCTCCTTGCTGAAGTGTGTCTGTCTGTCCCCCCTCTCTCTGCTGAAGTGTGTCTGTCTGTCCTCCCTTTCCCTGCTGAAGTGTGTCTGTCCGTCCTCCCTCTCCCTGCTGAAGTGTGTCTGTCTGTCCTCCCTCTCCCTGCTGAAGTGTGTATGTCTGTCCTCCCTCTCCTTGCTGAAGTGTGTCTGTCTGTGCTGCCTCTCCTTGCTGAAGCGTGTCTGTCCTCCCTCTCCCTACTGAAGTGTGTCTGTCTGTCCTCCCTCTCCCTGCTGAAGTGTGTCTGTCTGACCTTCCTCTCCCTGCTGAAGTGTGTCTGTCCGTCCTCCCTCTCCCTACTGAAGTGTCTGTCCTCCCTCTTCTTGCTGAAGTGTGTCCGTCTGTCCTCCCTCTCCCTGCTGAAGTGTGTCTGTCTGTCCTCCCTCTCCCTGCTGAAGTGTGTCTGTTCTCCCTCCCTCTCCCTGCTGAAGTGTGTCTGTCCTCCCTCTCTCTGCTGAAGTGTGTCTATCTGTTCTCCCTCTCCCTGCTGAAGTGTGTCTGTCTGTCCTCCCTCTCCCTGCTGAAGTGTGTCTGTCTGTCCTTCCTCTCCTTGCTGAAGTGTGTCTGTCTGTCCTCCCTCTCCCTGCTGAAGTGTGTCTGCCCTCCCTCTCCCTGCTGAAGTGTGTCTGTCTGTCCTCCCTCTCCCTGCTGAAGTGTGTCTGTCCTTCCTCTACCTGCTGAAGTGTGTCTGTATGTCCTCCCTCTCCCTGCTGAAGTGTGTATGTCTGTCCTCCCTCTCCTTGCTGAAGTGTGTCTGTCTGTCCTCCCTATCCTTGCTGAAGTGTGTCTGTCTGTCCTCCCTCTCTCTGCTGAAATGTGTCTGTCCGGCCTCCCTCTCCCTGCTGAAGTGTGCCTGTCTGTCCT
>JAXIVJ010010322.1:0-47650 GCA_036785665.1 Chirona hameri
CGTGGTTTTCAGATGTTTATTTCTCCGTTACTACTTGGTCGATGTGGCTGCAAGCACACAAAGAAAAGTTGTATTAAATTTCTGAAATTCTGTGTTGTCTGGTTTAGGAGCAACGCACGATGGCCGATGACGCACCACCATGTCAGCTTTCCTGCGGTGGTGATTGCTCAACTCGCGGCCACGACTCACTGAGCGGCCCCGGCCGCCTGTCGATGGTGAAGGAGGGCTAACAGGTCCCTGTTTAACTCAAAGCAAAGCTTTAAATGCTCTTTCACATTAGGAAATAACACTTAAGAACAATCTGCTCAGTTTACGAACCAGTAAGGGCGTTTTACTGGTTGTAATGGGTTGGTGTGGATCTCAGGCTGGTCTGTGAAGGTGAAGACTGGTGAAGATTTCTGGCCCGCATGGTGCGTGTTGGTGCGTATTTTCGCCATGGGCTGGTGCGCCTTGTCGACTCCTGTGCCAAACTTTGTAGTCTGGTGAATGGCATACACCTTGTTTATGTTACTATTACAGACATGGCCTCAACACAGCAAAGAGCTCTGCCACAGAGCAAGGAGGCTCTGCTCAAGTCATACAACAAGAGGCTGAAAGATGATATCAAGTCAATGCTAGACAACTTTGTTGGTAAGTTTAACATTGTGGTGATATGATAAGGTTTACTGAAAAAGTCATCTAACTTGCACTATGGCTCAGGGGTCATATTCAGTTAAGATGTGATAGGAACTGCTACATTAATTCTACATGTATGCATCAATTAATTGTTATTTTTCTTCAGCATCTTAAGCGCTAAGTTAAAATATACATAATGACCTTCAATTATGCTTTTACACTCTCATTCAGTCTTTCAGTATCCTCAATTTGTAAGCTAGCTCAATTCACTTTCATTGGAACAAAATGGATCAAGTTATGAGTCCAGGGCTGCGGAGTCGACAGCATTTTAGCAACTACGCCTCCGGCCTGAAAAAAAATCGACTCCGACTCCGACTCCGACTCCAGCTCCAGCTCCGACTCCGGCCTATATCCGTTCTCCAACCGCATGTGCTAGAAAGCAATATCTCCAATGCCATCTATTTTCTCTGTTTGTCTATTCTAAACAGTATTGAGAACAATGTTACGCCGCCCGAGCACGGGCGCGGCGTGCCGGCCACGCGTCCAGCCCAGTCGCGCCCGCTTGCAAGTGGCGGAACCCACGAAACAGGCACCGAGCGGCGAGCGCAGATAGCCGCCGCCGGCCCAGCTCGCAGGAGCTGAACTTCAGCCCCAGCTCGTTCCAGCTCGTCTTTGCTGGAGCCGCTGCTGCTCCCGGATACTGCGCTGTTGTTGTCTTACAGCTGGCCAGTCAGTGCGCTGCTCAACGCCACCTCGCCTCCGGCAAGGGCAACCAAGTTTTGGAGCACCAGTCAGGGGTGTGGATTTACCAAAATCATTGGGGTGCTCAAGGGCGGATGTAAGGGGGCATCGTGCCATGCCCCTAAACGACTGAAATCGACCGAAAATTGGCATCTTTTCTGATTTTAATTAAATCCAAAGAACTTTTACAATGTAAAGTTTGTTTTTAAACCTAGCTAAATGCACAAGCGAGCTAGATCCTGTGTGGTCGTGCCACAGCCACTGGCCACAATGTTTGGCTGAGCATTTCAAAACTCACAGGACGTAATCAAGCCATAGATACCTACGACCCTGCTATCTCGTTTGTGTATATTGGTGACCTAAGGTCAGTTCAGTTTCGTGACCTTCCCATTATAAGGCAACGAGAAAATATACAAATGTTTTCGTATTAGAGCCTAGAGGATACGCATTAGATCAGAATAATTATTTAAGAATATGCTATTATAGGTCATTTTTGATGACCCAAGTACAATCATTGCTCAGTGAGCCCTGCAAGATCGAGCGAGGTCATCTGAGGTGACCAGCTCTTCTTTGTCAATAACTTTTGATAGCATAAAATGAAGATAAGAACGTGAGACCAGCACCACTGTGTATGTCTCGTGGAGACGCGTCCGACATTGCGCTACACGACAACCTGGTTCGTCACATGACCTTAAATTACCTTGACCTGAGGTCAAATTTTGAATTTGACTTGGGTAGCCTTGTCACAATAGTATGATTCGAATCTCCTTGACGAAACGAGCACGATGACGTTAAAATAGGCGCCCTTAGACCATAAGAGTCGGTGCGTCCAAAACCCCAATCATCATCAGATGACGTTAAAATTATTGTGCTATCTTCATCAGGCGGAAATCTACCGATAGATGTGTAAACTAGGTATAGGTTTCATTTTCCACTCATTTTCTTTCGAAGGGTTGTAAAGTTAATGCTCCTAGGCCGACGACTATGATTCTACCGACCAAAGTAATCGCCAATTGCCAAAAAGTCGACTACGACTCCGGGCCGGAGTCGGAGTCGGTAAGATTTTAGCGACTCCGACTCCAACTCCGGTCAAAACTTCCGACTCCGACCGACTCCGACTCCGACTCCGCAGCCCTGGTTATGACATATAATCTATGAGACATTGAAGTATGTGCAATGCTATGTGTCCACTGGCATACACTTACTATTATTTTGAAATAATGCAGACATGAAATATTCCCTTATGGTTATGTTACCATATCAGTGAACACATGTAAAACAAAACTTAACCAAAATTATCCACTGGAGGATAATGTAAGGGTAGGTCCAGGATTACTTTGCATGACTGGCATACTGAATATTGGTCTTCTCAAGTTAAGTTAGATTGATGAGCTGAGTTCCACCTTTGTTAAACGTGGTTGGCTAGCCTGCCAAATTATTGTTTGTTTTTGTCACCTCTGGTCTAACATCCGTATTCTCCCCAACAGAGATCATCAAGCTGGGCAAGGTGGAGGACGAGACCCAGGTGTCGCGGATGACCCAGTCCGGCCAGGACATGTTCGAGATGCACGTCCGGGCAGCTAACATTGTGAGAGATGGCGCAGGGCGTCGGGGAAGGGTTGAGTGCTGGGTGGTGATGAGCAACAAGAGCATCAATGTGAAGAGTCTGTCTGTGTGTGCTATGTATGGTGTTGAGAGTGGGTTCTGGTAGATAATAGCATAGATGTTTTCATTACAGGCGCTGTGACACAGTTATATGACTTGATGGTTTTAAGCATTGTAGTTAGAATGTAAGCAACTTCCATTCATCTGATCAGTATCTGGTGCTTTACCCCTGTCCTTCCGCTGGTCGATGTTTTTGGAGAGTTATCAGTGATATGATATCTGACCGTCCTGCTCTGCGACAGGTCCGCGCTGCCGAGTCCCTCACCAAGCTAGTCTCCGACATCAAACAGTACCTGATTCTGAACGACTTCCCGTCGCTCAACGACGCCATCACGGAAAACTCGCGGCTGGCGCTGGGTACCCAGCAGGAGATCGATAAGAAGCTGACGGAGCTCAAGGACGACATGGCGAAGGACCTGTACGAACTGGAGGACGAGTACTACTCAGGACTGTACAAGTGACTGGATGCCGCTCGGAGACAGTGGATTAATTTGGTGCAGATGGCGCTGTGCGTCTATACGAGCTGTAAAGGTGGCGCCACTGGTGTCGCGGGCTGGTGCAGGTTATCGGTGACCGATGAGAGACTAGTGCTATGATGCCGTCTTGCGACCCCGGACCGTGTTGTCGGCGTCAAAGTTGTCTACGATTGGAACCATTCAGCTGCGGGCGTTGTTACGTGTAGCGCTGACGTCCAGGCGAGGCTGTATGGCAGAAGCAGCCCGCAGATCGGGGACGGTTCGCGTGCATTTCGATTCCCGGCAGCGCTGCCGTACTCGTCCACAATGCCAGCCACGGGGCTGGGTGGGACGGCGCTGTCCCGCCCCGCCCTCTGTTGGGTAGGACGGGCCACCGATTGTCTCCGGCCAGCGACCCGGGCTGTCGCGTGGTGGCGACCTCTGCCCCCCAACTGAGTCATCGCGCGGGACGGTGCGCAGGTCAATAGAACAGACTGCGCTCGTCCGCCCACCTAGTTAGTGAGGTGTTGTGTGGTAAATATGTACCAGGGCATAGTGTTATAGTGTCTGATGACATTATTTTGTGCCGATCATGGAGTAATGCTCCGATGGATTGCGTAGCAAATGCATTTTTGTATTTATCCAGACAGACTTTAGTTTCCCCTACGGCAGCACAGAGTGCGGTTGGATTGCTTTCTTCTTGCGTTGTTCTTCCAACATGTCTTAATGTGACCACCATCCCATCGATACGTAGTTTTGTAAAGCATCTATATATATTTATCATAATCAACTGAAATGCATCATAAAATCGTGTAAAATCTCCACAGTCTATACAATAAATATATCGCGTTCATCAGGAACAAACACAGGAGCGAACCGGAGCGACACCACACGCCGACGCTACAATCGGCTCCGCCGGCGCCGCGCGGCCCGCCAGGCCCGCCATATTCGATACAGGGCGGCGGCGACGGCCGCGGACTAACGCAAACAGCCGACACGGGGGACAGGCAACGCGCAGTGCGGCTAGAACAGGATGTCGGCCGAGGTCTCTGAGCTCCAGGCGACCGTTTCCGACTCGTCGGCCGGCTTCAGAAACTGGTCAGCGTCCTCCGACGACTGGTGGTCGGACGGTCGGGCGGCGGGCGCGACGGGCGTCATCCGGGACACACCCAGCTCAAACTCGGCGCCGGCAGACAGCTTGTGCGGTGTGTAGCTGGCCAGGCCGCCTGCAGATGGAACGGGCAGAGATCAACAGGGGTCAAGTTACGGCCACACAGAACGGACAGAGATCAAACGGGTCAAGTCACGGCCAGACAGGTGGCTAGTTAGTCTCGTCAAAGGAGCTGCAACAGCGAAATGATCGGTGATTCCTAACTCAAAACACTGCCGATACCTTTGGAAATTCGCAAACGTCATTGGAGATGTCAACTCTTCGTCGACAACCGTGTTAACCGTGCTAACCGTGTTAACCGTGTTAACCGTGTTAACCGTGTTAACCCGGTTGATAGACTGAGGCCATGTCAAGAAATGCCGGCAGATACGAGGCTGCATCACCAGCACACCAGCAGTGTTTGTAAAACGCTTCCACTGCAGAATGGAAATACAACCGCTCGGAAACATGGAAAATACGGCTGCCAAACACATTTACACATTACCGCAGACTTTTCCAAACATCGAACAAGAGTTGATTTTACAAGGATGCCGCGCTTCCATCCTGCGATACTACAATACAGGTGCTACCACCTTTCCACAGCATCTTTAAACTACTACTTACCAAGACCGCCGGTGGTGGCGCTGCCGTCGCTGCCGGCCGTCTCGGACGCCAGCAGGGACGTTTCGGAGGGGTACTCGTGCGTGGACGGCCCGCTGACGCTGAACGATACTGCCATCTGAAAAACAGAGAACCGACGATCAGCTCGGGTCTGACCGAGGCCTCGGATTCGGTATCGTGAACAGTCACCGGCTGCCAAGAAAGGCGGAAAGTCGGCCAATGACTCGGGAATGACTGTTGGGTTATCGGGCCACCGGGCAGCGGCCTGACACATGAGGGCTCGTGGAAAGAAGCAACACCCGAGCCTCCCGTCAGCTACCGGAGTCCTGCAGGCGCGTGAGCCGCGGGTACGGCACACAGGGGCACACACAAAGGGTGATAACTCAGCCGACCGTCTCCAGCCACGCGCGGCGCAGGGTTCAAACGGAGCCGTATTCGTGCCAGAACGGGCGCCAGGTGGAAGTTATGCAACGGCGAGCTGTGCGCTGGCAGCAGCGGTGAGCCCGGTTAGCACCGTTCGTAGAAGGGCGAATCCGAAACGAGCTGTCAGAGATCAACATCGACACGTTTCCTGGTGGCACCATGTTTGTATAACAGCTCGCCAGGACGTCAGCCGTGCACTCCGACACGTAGTATTTGCAGCGGCCGCAGGGCCGTCGCGCCATATTCGTCCCGTGCGGAGATAACCGGGCTGACGAGGCCCACATTAATCACGTCGGAATGCAGCGCGGGACGAGGCCGGACACACCGTCACACCGGGCAGCGCGGGACGAGGCCGGACACACCGTCACACCGGGCAGCGGTCTGACGAGGCCGGACACACCGACACACCGGGCAGCGGTCTGACGAGGCCGGACACACCGTCACACCGGGCAGCGGTCTGACCAGGCCGGACACACCGACACACCGGGCAGCGGCCTGACGAGGCCGGACACACCGGGCAGCGGCCTGACGAGGCCGGACACACCGTCACACCGGGCAGCGGTCTGACGAGGCCGGACACACCGTCACACCGGGCAGCGGTCTGACGAGGCCGGACACACCGTCACACCGGGCAGCGGCCTGACGAGGCCGGACACACCGTCACACCGGGCAGCGGCCTGACGAGGCCGGACACACCGTCACACCGGGCAGCGGCCTGACGAGGCCGGACACACCGTCACACCGGGCAGCGGTCTGACGAGGCCGGACACCGTCACACCGGGCAGCGGCCTGACGAGGCCGGACACACCGTCACACCGGGCAGCGGCCTGACCAGGCCGGACACACCGTCACACCGGGCAGCGCGGGACGAGGCCGGACACACCGTCACACCGGGCAGCGGTCTGACGAGGCCGGACACACCGTCACACCGGGCAGCGGCCTGACGAGGCCGGACACACCGGGCAGCGGCCTGACGAGGCCGGACACACCGTCACACCGGGCAGCGGTCTGACGAGGCCGGACACACCGTCACACCGGGCAGCGGCCTGACGAGGCCGGACACACCGTCACACCGGGCAGCGGCCTGACGAGGCCGGACACACCGGGCAGCGGCCTGACGAGGCCGGACACACCGTCACACCGGGCAGCGGTCTGACGAGGCCGGACACACCGACACACCGGGCAGCGCGGGACGAGGCCGGACACACCGTCACACCGGGCAGCGGTCTGACGAGGCCGGACACACCGTCACACCGGGCAGCGGTCTGACGAGGCCGGACACACCGTCACACCGGGCAGCGGCCTGACGAGGCCGGACACACCGGGCAGCGGCCTGACGAGGCCGGACACACCGTCACACCGGGCAGCGGCCTGACGAGGCCGGACACACCGGGCAGCGGCCTGACGAGGCCGGACACACCGTCACACCGGGCAGCGGTCTGACGAGGCCGGACACACCGTCACACCGGGCAGCGGCCTGACGAGGCCGGACACACCGGGCAGCGGCCTGACGAGGCCGGACACACCGTCACACCGGGCAGCGGTCTGACGAGGCCGGACACACCGACACACCGGGCAGCGCGGGACGAGGCCGGACACACCGTCACACCGGGCAGCGGTCTGACGAGGCCGGACACACCGTCACACCGGGCAGCGGTCTGACGAGGCCGGACACACCGACACACCGGGCAGCAGTCTGACGAGGCCGGACACACCGTCACACCGGGCAGCGGTCTGACGAGGCCGGACACACCGGGCAGCGGTCTGACGAGGCCGGACACACCGTCACACCGGGCAGCGGCCTGACGAGGCCGGACACACCGTCACACCGGGCAGCGGCCTGACCAGGCCGGACACACCGTCACACCGGGCAGCGGTCTGACGAGGCCGGACACACCGTCACACCGGGCAGCGGCCTGACCAGGCCGGACACACCGTCACACCGGGCAGCGGTCTGACGAGGCCGGACACACCGACACACCGGGCAGCGGTCTGACGAGGCCGGACACACCGGGCAGCGGTCTGACGAGGCCGGACACACCGTCACACCGGGCAGCGGCCTGACGAGGCCGGACACACCGGGCAGCGGCCTGACGAGGCCGGACACACCGTCACACCGGGCAGCGGCCTGACCAGGCCGGACACACCGTCACACCGGGCAGCGGCCTGACCAGGCCGGACACACCGTCACACCGGGCAGCGGCCTGACGAGGCCGGACACACCGTCACACCGGGCAGCGGCCTGACGAGGCCGGACACACCGTCACACCGGGCAGCGGCCTGACGAGGCCGGACACACCGTCACACCGGGCAGCGGCCTGACGAGGCCGGACACACCGTCACACCGGGCAGCGGTCTGACGAGGCCGGACACACCGTCACACCGGGCAGCGGCCTGACGAGGCCGGACACACCGTCACACCGGGCAGCGGCCTGACGAGGCCGGACACACCGTCACACCGGGCAGCGGCCTGACGAGGCCGGACACACCGTCACACCGGGCAGCGGTCTGACGAGGCCGGACACACCGTCACACCGGGCAGCGGTCTGACGAGGCCGGACACACCGTCACACCGGGCAGCGGCCTGACGAGGCCGGACACACCGTCACACCGGGCAGCGGTCTGACGAGGCCGGACACACCGTCACACCGGGCAGCGGTCTGACGAGGCCGGACACACCGTCACACCGGGCAGCGGTCTGACGAGGCCGGACACACCGTCACACCGGGCAGCGGCCTGACGAGGCCGGACACACCGTCACACCGGGCAGCGGCCTGACGAGGCCGGACACACCGTCACACCGGACAGCGGCCTGACGAGGCCGGACACACCGTCACACCGGACAGCGGTCTGACGAGGCCGGACACACCGTCACACCGGGCAGCGGCCTGACGAGGCCGGACACACCGTCACACCGGACAGCGGTCTGACGAGGCCGGACACACCGTCACACCGGGCAGCGGCCTGACCAGGCCGGACACACCGTCACACCGGGCAGCGGCCTGACGAGGCCGGACACACCGTCACACCGGGCAGCGGTCTGACCAGGCCGGACACACCGTCACACCGGGCAGCGGCCTGACGAGGCCGGACACACCGTCACACCGGGCAGCGGCCTGACCAGGCCGGACACACCGTCACACCGGGCAGCGGTCTGACGAGGCCGGACACACCGTCACACCGGGCAGCGGCCTGACGAGGCCGGACACACCGTCACACCGGGCAGCGGTCTGACGAGGCCGGACACACCGGGCAGCGGCCTGACGAGGCCGGACACACCGTCACACCGGGCAGCGGCCTGACGAGGCCGGACACACCGTCACACCGGGCAGCGGCCTGACGAGGCCGGACACACCGTCACACCGGGCAGCGGTCTGACGAGGCCGGACACACCGGGCAGCGGCCTGACGAGGCCGGACACACCGTCACACCGGGCAGCGGTCTGACGAGGCCGGACACACCGTCACACCGGGCAGCGGTCTGACCAGGCCGGACACACCGTCACACCGGGCAGCGGCCTGACGAGGCCGGACACACCGTCACACCGGGCAGCGGCCTGACCAGGCCGGACACACCGTCACACCGGGCAGCGGTCTGACCAGGCCGGACACACCGTCACACCGGGCAGCGGCCTGACGAGGCCGGACACACCGTCACACCGGGCAGCGGCCTGACGAGGCCGGACACACCGTCACACCGGGCAGCGGTCTGACGAGGCCGGACACACCGGGCAGCGGCCTGACGAGGCCGGACACACCGTCACACCGGGCAGCGGCCTGACGAGGCCGGACACACCGTCACACCGGGCAGCGGCCTGACGAGGCCGGACACACCGTCACACCGGGCAGCGGCCTGACGAGGCCGGACACACCGTCACACCGGGCAGCGGTCTGACGAGGCCGGACACACCGGGCAGCGGCCTGACGAGGCCGGACACACCGTCACACCGGGCAGCGGCCTGACGAGGCCGGACACACCGTCACACCGGGCAGCGGCCTGACGAGGCCGGACACACCGTCACACCGGGCAGCGGTCTGACGAGGCCGGACACACCGTCACACCGGGCAGCGGCCTGACGAGGCCGGACACACCGTCACACCGGGCAGCGGTCTGACGAGGCCGGACACACCGTCACACCGGGCAGCGGTCTGACGAGGCCGGACACACCGTCACACCGGGCAGCGGTCTGACGAGGCCGGACACACCGTCACACCGGACAGCGGTCTGACCAGGCCGGACACACCGTCACACCGGGCAGCGGTCTGACGAGGCCGGACACACCGTCACACCGGGCAGCGGTCTGACGAGGCCGGACACACCGTCACACCGGGCAGCGGCCTGACCAGGCCGGACACACCGTCACACCGGGCAGCGGTCTGACGAGGCCGGACACACCGTCACACCGGGCAGCGGCCTGACGAGGCCGGACACACCGTCACACCGGGCAGCGGCCTGACGAGGCCGGACACACCGTCACACCGGGCAGCGGTCTGACGAGGCCGGACACACCGGGCAGCGGCCTGACGAGGCCGGACACACCGTCACACCGGGCAGCGGTCTGACGAGGCCGGACACACCGTCACACCGGGCAGCGGCCTGACGAGGCCGGACACACCGTCACACCGGGCAGCGGCCTGACGAGGCCGGACACACCGGGCAGCGGTCTGACGAGGCCGGACACACCGTCACACCGGGCAGCGGCCTGACGAGGCCGGACACACCGTCACACCGGGCAGCGGCCTGACGAGGCCGGACACACCGTCACACCGGGCAGCGGCCTGACCAGGCCGGACACACCGTCACACCGGGCAGCGGCCTGACGAGGCCGGACACACCGTCACACCGGGCAGCGGCCTGACGAGGCCGGACACACCGTCACACCGGGCAGCGGTCTGACGAGGCCGGACACACCGTCACACCGGGCAGCGGCCTGACGAGGCCGGACACACCGTCACACCGGGCAGCGGCCTGACGAGGCCGGACACACCGGGCAGCGGCCTGACGAGGCCGGACACACCGTCACACCGGGCAGCGGCCTGACGAGGCCGGACACACCGTCACACCGGGCAGCGGCCTGACGAGGCCGGACACACCGTCACACCGGGCAGCGGTCTGACGAGGCCGGACACACCGTCACACCGGGCAGCGGTCTGACGAGGCCGGACACACCGTCACACCGGGCAGCGGCCTGACCAGGCCGGACACACCGTCACACCGGGCAGCGGCCTGACGAGGCCGGACACACCGGGCAGCGGTCTGACGAGGCCGGACACACCGTCACACCGGGCAGCGGTCTGACCAGGCCGGACACACCGTCACACCGGGCAGCGGTCTGACGAGGCCGGACACACCGTCACACCGGGCAGCGGTCTGACGAGGCCGGACACACCGTCACACCGGGCAGCGGCCTGACCAGGCCGGACACACCGTCACACCGGGCAGCGGCCTGACGAGGCCGGACACACCGGGCAGCGGTCTGACGAGGCCGGACACACCGTCACACCGGGCAGCGGCCTGACGAGGCCGGACACACCGTCACACCGGGCAGCGGTCTGACCAGGCCGGACACACCGTCACACCGGGCAGCGGTCTGACGAGGCCGGACACACTGTCACACCGGGCAGCGGCCTCACAAGGCCGGACACACCGTCACACCGGGCAGCGGCCTGACGAGGCCGGACACACCGTCACACCGGGCAGCGGCCTGACCAGGCCGGACACACCGTCACACCGGGCAGCGCGGGACGAGGCCGGACACACCGTCACACCGGGCAGCGGTCTGACGAGGCCGGACACACCGACACACCGGGCAGCGGTCTGACGAGGCCGGACACACCGGGCAGCGGCCTGACGAGGCCGGACACACCGTCACACCGGGCAGCGGTCTGACGAGGCCGGACACACCGACACACCGGGCAGCGGTCTGACGAGGCCGGACACACCGTCACACCGGGCAGCGGCCTGACGAGGCCGGACACACCGTCACACCGGGCAGCGGCCTGACGAGGCCGGACACACCGTCACACCGGGCAGCGGTCTGACGAGGCCGGACACACCGGGCAGCGGCCTGACGAGGCCGGACACACCGTCACACCGGGCAGCGGTCTGACGAGGCCGGACACACCGTCACACCGGGCAGCGGCCTGACGAGGCCGGACACACCGTCACACCGGGCAGCGGCCTGACCAGGCCGGACACACCGTCACACCGGGCAGCGGTCTGACGAGGCCGGACACACCGTCACACCGGGCAGCGGCCTGACGAGGCCGGACACACCGTCACACCGGGCAGCGGTCTGACGAGGCCGGACACACCGACACACCGGGCAGCGGTCTGACGAGGCCGGACACACCGTCACACCGGGCAGCGGTCTGACGAGGCCGGACACACCGTCACACCGGGCAGCGGCCTGACGAGGCCGGACACACCGTCACACCGGGCAGCGGCCTGACCAGGCCGGACACACCGTCACACCGGGCAGCGGTCTGACGAGGCCGGACACACCGTCACACCGGGCAGCGGTCTGACGAGGCCGGACACACCGTCACACCGGGCAGCGGTCTGACGAGGCCGGACACACCGTCACACCGGGCAGCGGTCTGACGAGGCCGGACACACCGTCACGCCGGGCAGCGGTCTGACGAGGCCGGACACACCGTCACACCGGGCAGCGGTCTGACGAGGCCGGACACACCGTCACACCGGGCAGCGGCCTGACGAGGCCGGACACACCGGGCAGCGGTCTGACGAGGCCGGGCACACCGTCACACCGGGCAGCGGCCTGACGAGGCCGGACACACCGTCACACCGGGCAGCGGCCTGACCAGGCCGGACACACCGTCACACCGGGCAGCGGTCTGACGAGGCCGGGCACACCGTCACACCGGGCAGCGGCCTGACGAGGCCGGACACACCGGGCAGCGGCCTGACGAGGCCGGACCGGTCTGGGGACCGCCGCCTTTCCATCCCACATCATCCCATCGGTCAGCAGGTCGTCCTGCAGACCACTCAGGCATGACGGAGTCAGAACACGGCGAAATGTGGCGACTGAGCTGAGAGTTTGAGACCACCTGAAGGCTTGTCAGCCGCGCGGAGCTGCTCAGTGGAACGTTCAAACTCCACCGAAGAACTTCAGAGAAGACCTTTCGGCTCCCAGCAGTGGTACCAGCGGAGATCCTGGAAGCTGAGCCAATGGTTTCCTTGAACTAAAACTACTGTGGACTTGTCATCCGGCTTGACTTGACTTCCGAAAATTTCGATTTAACGTGTTTGAAATAGACCCTTGGCGAAATTGTTTAAATTCATGAATCGTCGCCAATGGATGAGTTTTGAAATGTAACACTATATCTTCAAAAAGTACGCCAAATTCCAATCTAACCCTTCCAAATGTATCTTTCATCCTGTCCCGTCATTCCTACGGCAACACAATATAAGCTTCTCTCAGTTCCGGTCGGCATCCATCCAACTTCGCTTGTGACTCGACGCGACCGATACTGACGCGATGCGGCCAACAGTGGCGCGGTGCGTCTGACTGCGACGCAGTCGGTGAGCCGTGACGGCGTGGCCGCCCCACCTCGCCTCCCGCCGTCCGCCGGCCGGTAGAAAGGCCGCCGCCTCCGGACACACAGCGCCGGACACCGCCGACACCGGCGGACACGCAGTAAGACAGGGAAAGTGGTGACGACAGGCGGTGTGCGGCGCGCGCCCTTCACCCGAGGCGCTCTGCCAGCCGCCGCTCCAAAGTGGTGACGACAGGCGGTGTGCGGCGCGCGCCCTTCACCCGAGGCGCTCTGCCAGCCGCCGCTCCTTCCGCCGCTCCCTCTGCCGGTCCCTCTGCCGGTCCGCTTCCCAATGCTCTCCTCGTCGGTCTACTCCCTCTGCTGGTCCGTTCCCCGGTGGCGGTAGCGGCTGGTCCCTCTGCTGGTCCGTTCCCCGGTGGCGGTAGCGGCTGGTCCCTCTGCTGGTCAGTTCCCCGGTGGCGGTAGCGGCTGGCCCCTCTGCTGGTCCGTTCCCCGGTGGCGGTAGCGGCTGGTCCCTCTGCTGGTCAGTTCCCCGGTGGCAGTAGCGGCTGGTCCCTCTGCTGGTCAGTTCCCCGGTGGCGGTAGCGGCTGGTCCCTCTGCTGGTCCGTTCCCCGGTGGCGGTAGCGGCTCCTGCGGCTCTGAACCCCGCACCTCTCCACCATCAGCCGACTACACGCGTCTGCCGCGGCTCCTGCGGCTCTGAACCCCGCACCTCTCCAGCATCTGAGCCGACTACACGCGTCTGCCGCGCTGCCGACTCTCTGCGTCAGCGGATCAATGCTGGCGGCGATCCCTCCCTCCGCGGCGGGGCGGCGGTCGGCGGCGGCGGCAGGGGTGACGCGTGACCACCGACCCCTGCCGTCGGCAGCTGAGTCACCCCTCCCCACCTGCCCCGTCAGCTGTCCGATGTTGCCCGGGGCTATCCGGAGGTTGTAGTCAGCGGCTTGTCCGCGGTGCGGTACGGGCGGTACAGACCCGGCTGAGCGGGTGAGACGCCGGAAGGAAGCCCTCGCGGTGCCGATAGCACCATACTAAGGCTGACGGTGGAGCTCCGAACCCACGCGTGGGTCGCCGCCCGTCGTACAGGGGGAGCGCCTTATCGGGACACGGCCGGCCGGCCGTGCGGCGCCGCTCAGCCGATGGCGTCATCACAGACCGTTGGCGGACAGGTGGGGAGTGGGGAGGCTCCCTCAGCGGCGCTAACCGGGCCTCTCCGCTGCCGAGCCGTGTGGAGATGGCAGCCGCAGCCGCAGCTGCAGCCCAGATGCCGACTATGACGGACCCGATAGTTGACGACCATCAACAGACACCGCTCACGGCTGGCAGCTGTTAGCACTTACACGAACCACGCTTCCTGCACAGACAAAGGCAGAAGATCAATACCGTCAAACCAGGTCGATAAAGGACAACAGCAAGCTTTGACAGCTGTTATGTCCCGCTGTTATGCAGTTTGGAGCGTCCACCGAGCCCCGGACGCCGCTGTCGCCGCCGTCGCACGCCACTCCCTGCAGCATGCGTCTGAGCTGCAGCGTCAGTCTGAGCTGCAGCGTCAGTCTGAGCTGCAGCGTCCGTCTGAGCTGCAGCCGCCTGCTGCAGCTGCAGCCGCCTGCTGCAAGTCTGTGTACCATGCGTCATGACAGGTCATCTGAAGGCCGCCCTGATGAAGGGCTCACCTTGAGAGGCCGGTCCGGTCAGAGAGGGAGCGGTGCAGTCTGAGGAGTGGGCAGTCAGAGGAGCGGTGGAGTCGGAGAGGCCCACAACTGGTCCGTCGGTACAGCAGAGTTGACCGGACCAGACCACGGGTCAAGGACCTGACCTGACTGTACCTGGCCGGGCCTGGTCGGGCCTGGCCGGGCCTGGCCGGGCCTGGCCGGGCCTCATCAGACTGGCCAAACTTCACCAGACCTCACCAGTCCCCAATAAACCTCGCTAGACGGCAGTAGACCTCACCGCATCTAAGCAAACAAGCCCAGACCTTAGCAAACCTCACCAGGCCTCAGAAGACCTCACCAGACCTCACCAGACTTCACCAGACCTCACCAGACCTCACCAGACCTCACCAGACCTCACCAGACCTCACCAGACCTCACCAGACCTCACACCAGACCTCACACCAGACCTCACACCAGACCTCTCACCAGACCTCTCACCAGACCTCTCACCAGACCTCTCACCAGACCTCTCACCAGACCTCTCACCAGACCTCTCACCAGACCTCTCACCAGACCTCTCACCAGACCTCACCAGACCTCACCAGACCTCACCAGACCTCACCAGACCTCACCAGACCTCACCAGACCTCACCAGACCTCACCAGACCTCACCAGTTCCCAATAAACCTCGCTAGACGCCAGTAGACCTCACCGCATCTAAGCGAACAAGCCCAGACCTTAGCAAACCTAACCAGGCCTCAGAAGACCTCACCAGACCTCACCAGACCTCACCAGACCCGCCACGCTGGTCTGACGTTGCAGCCAACCAGGCGGAACCATCTGGGCCTCTCGCCAGCGGCCCGCATCAGCTCTGATCAGCTGATCGGCCGGTCACCGCCGCGCCAGTGGCGCCACCTGTGACCGGTGTCCGCCGTGACCCGGCAGCTGCTGCTGCTGCTCGCTGGACCTCTGATAGCCGTCTCGGTCGGCTAGTCGCTCGCCGCTGCAGACGGGACCACCGCGACATTCCGCAGAGTCGGCCGAGCAGGGCCAGTTCCGGTCTCCAGTCCCGAGGACAGGCTCATAAGACCGACCAAACGGCGGTGGCGGCGGACAGTGAACGCACGGCCGTGTCCACCGGCCTGTGACGGGGCGGGGCCGGCACACCGTCGGACTGGTTATTGGTGTTTTCTCATGGTGAGGACACACTTCTTGAGATAGGTAGGATGTGGGAGGTAACCAGAGATTCAAACGACAGCAGAGCCGCCGAGCACAGCGGGCGAGCCGGGCTAATGGTCGGATTCGACTGACACTTACACTGCTTCTCTCTCCACCTCCCGACCCGGGTGACAGTTCCTGTTCCGACAGTCCAAAACCCGGTAGGGTGGGGGGGGGGGGGGGGCATAGACCAGTCTGTTGCAATCCACTTTACGCCGGGAGTAACCGTTATGCCAGCCGTATCTAATTATATCGTCATACGTGTAGGCTGTGTGCACCGAGCCGTCCCAGAGATTGAGGAAGTGATCTGCGCCTTCACTCCCCTCCCGCCCCATCCATCGCTGCGAGTAGACAGATTCCGCCACCAGCGCGGCGGTTCTGTAATCGCCTAATCGTCTTCAGTAATACCGGCGCATTGGACCGCCACCTGCCCCGCCATTCTGTTCGGACCAGCCTACGGCACCCGAAGAAACTCAGATGAAAAATCGACAAAACATTGTTTTAGACTATTAGGCACTATTAAAATCAACATATGACAAAGTAGCACTGGTAATGTAACTTGATAAGCAGCTTCCAAGAATCACAAACTTATGGCTTTCGTCTTTCGATACAGAAGGAAGGTCATGTGTGTTGTGCTATGCATGCACACTTGTGACAGGTTTTCGTCGGTTGTTCCCCTCTGCCGCAGCCACAGGCTAGGAACAGATAGGGCGCGCCGTCCCGCCACCCGCTCCAGCACGGCGGAGCACGGCGGAGCACGGCGGAGCACGGCGGAGCACGGCGGAGCACGGCGGAGCACGGCGGAGCACGGCGGAGCACGGCGGAGCACGGCGGAGCACGGCGGAGCACGGCGGAGCACGGCGGAGCACGGCGGAGCACGGCGGAGCACGGCGGAGCACGGCGGAGCACGGCGGAGCACGGCGGAGCACGGCGGAGCACGGCGGAGCACGGCGGAGCACGGCGGAGCACGGCGGAGCACGGCGGAGCACGGCGGAGCACGGCGGAGCACGGCGGAGCACGGCGGAGCACGGCGGAGCACGGCGGAGCACGGCGGAGCACGGCGGAGCACGGCGGAGCACGGCGGAGCACGGCGGAGCACGGCGGAGCACGGCGGAGCACGGCGGAGCACGGCGGAGCACGGCGGAGCACGGCGGAGCACGGCGGAGCACGGCGGAGCACGGCGGAGCACGGCGGAGCACGGCGGAGCACGGCGGAGCACGGCGGAGCACGGCGGAGCACGGCGGAGCACGGCGGAGCACGGCGGAGCACGGCGGAGCACGGCGGAGCACGGCGGAGCACGGCGGAGCACGGCGGAGCACGGCGGAGCACGGCGGAGCACGGCGGAGCACGGCGGAGCACGGCGGAGCACGGCGGAGCACGGCGGAGCACGGCGGAGCACGGCGGAGCACGGCGGAGCACGGCGGAGCACGGCGGAGCACGGCGGAGCACGGCGGAGCACGGCGGAGCACGGCGGAGCACGGCGGAGCACGGCGGAGCACGGCGGAGCACGGCGGAGCACGGCGGAGCACGGCGGAGCACGGCGGAGCACGGCGGAGCACGGCGGAGCACGGCGGAGCACGGCGGAGCACGGCGGAGCACGGCGGAGCACGGCGGAGCACGGCGGAGCACGGCGGAGCACGGCGGAGCACGGCGGAGCACGGCGGAGCACGGCGGAGCACGGCGGAGCACGGCGGAGCACGGCGGAGCACGGCGGAGCACGGCGGAGCACGGCGGAGCACGGCGGAGCACGGCGGAGCACGGCGGAGCACGGCGGAGCACGGCGGAGCACGGCGGAGCACGGCGGAGCACGGCGGAGCACGGCGGAGCACGGCGGAGCACGGCGGAGCACGGCGGAGCACGGCGGAGCACGGCGGAGCACGGCGGAGCACGGCGGAGCACGGCGGAGCACGGCGGAGCACGGCGGAGCACGGCGGAGCACGGCGGAGCACGGCGGAGCACGGCGGAGCACGGCGGAGCACGGCGGAGCACGGCGGAGCACGGCGGAGCACGGCGGAGCACGGCGGAGCACGGCGGAGCACGGCGGAGCACGGCGGAGCACGGCGGAGCACGGCGGAGCACGGCGGAGCACGGCGGAGCACGGCGGAGCACGGCGGAGCACGGCGGAGCACGGCGGAGCACGGCGGAGCACGGCGGAGCACGGCGGAGCACGGCGGAGCACGGCGGAGCACGGCGGAGCACGGCGGAGCACGGCGGAGCACGGCGGAGCACGGCGGAGCACGGCGGAGCACGGCGGAGCACGGCGGAGCACGGCGGAGCACGGCGGAGCACGGCGGAGCACGGCGGAGCACGGCGGAGCACGGCGGAGCACGGCGGAGCACGGCGGAGCACGGCGGAGCACGGCGGAGCACGGCGGAGCACGGCGGAGCACGGCGGAGCACGGCGGAGCACGGCGGAGCACGGCGGAGCACGGCGGAGCACGGCGGAGCACGGCGGAGCACGGCGGAGCACGGCGGAGCACGGCGGAGCACGGCGGAGCACGGCGGAGCACGGCGGAGCACGGCGGAGCACGGCGGAGCACGGCGGAGCACGGCGGAGCACGGCGGAGCACGGCGGAGCACGGCGGAGCACGGCGGAGCACGGCGGAGCACGGCGGAGCACGGCGGAGCACGGCGGAGCACGGCGGAGCACGGCGGAGCACGGCGGAGCACGGCGGAGCACGGCGGAGCACGGCGGAGCACGGCGGAGCACGGCGGAGCACGGCGGAGCACGGCGGAGCACGGCGGAGCACGGCGGAGCACGGCGGAGCACGGCGGAGCACGGCGGAGCACGGCGGAGCACGGCGGAGCACGGCGGAGCACGGCGGAGCACGGCGGAGCACGGCGGAGCACGGCGGAGCACGGCGGAGCACGGCGGAGCACGGCGGAGCACGGCGGAGCACGGCGGAGCACGGCGGAGCACGGCGGAGCACGGCGGAGCACGGCGGAGCACGGCGGAGCACGGCGGAGCACGGCGGAGCACGGCGGAGCACGGCGGAGCACGGCGGAGCACGGCGGAGCACGGCGGAGCACGGCGGAGCACGGCGGAGCACGGCGGAGCACGGCGGAGCACGGCGGAGCACGGCGGAGCACGGCGGAGCACGGCGGAGCACGGCGGAGCACGGCGGAGCACGGCGGAGCACGGCGGAGCACGGCGGAGCACGGCGGAGCACGGCGGAGCACGGCGGAGCACGGCGGAGCACGGCGGAGCACGGCGGAGCACGGCGGAGCACGGCGGAGCACGGCGGAGCACGGCGGAGCACGGCGGAGCACGGCGGAGCACGGCGGAGCACGGCGGAGCACGGCGGAGCACGGCGGAGCACGGCGGAGCACGGCGGAGCACGGCGGAGCACGGCGGAGCACGGCGGAGCACGGCGGAGCACGGCGGAGCACGGCGGAGCACGGCGGAGCACGGCGGAGCACGGCGGAGCACGGCGGAGCACGGCGGAGCACGGCGGAGCACGGCGGAGCACGGCGGAGCACGGCGGAGCACGGCGGAGCACGGCGGAGCACGGCGGAGCACGGCGGAGCACGGCGGAGCACGGCGGAGCACGGCGGAGCACGGCGGAGCACGGCGGAGCACGGCGGAGCACGGCGGAGCACGGCGGAGCACGGCGGAGCACGGCGGAGCACGGCGGAGCACGGCGGAGCACGGCGGAGCACGGCGGAGCACGGCGGAGCACGGCGGAGCACGGCGGAGCACGGCGGAGCACGGCGGAGCACGGCGGAGCACGGCGGAGCACGGCGGAGCACGGCGGAGCACGGCGGAGCACGGCGGAGCACGGCGGAGCACGGCGGAGCACGGCGGAGCACGGCGGAGCACGGCGGAGCACGGCGGAGCACGGCGGAGCACGGCGGAGCACGGCGGAGCACGGCGGAGCACGGCGGAGCACGGCGGAGCACGGCGGAGCGCGGCGGAGCACGGCGGAGCACGGCGGAGCACGGCGGAGCACGGCGGAGCACGGCGGAGCACGGCGGAGCACGGCGTGGGCCACCCACCGGCACACCAGTACGGCAACGCGGGGCGGTCGGCTAGGCGCCCCCGACCGCACCAACCCGACTTCCTTGGAGACACGGGGCACCGTGTCTGAGACCGTCCCACCGCGGTGAGACGCGACAGTCAACTGAAGCTACTGCAGGCCGAGAGCAGCTGTCAGCTGCGCAAATATCGTAACCAGAACCGCAAATATTGTAACCAGAACCAGATATCATAAAGAGCAGAGTGTACGTACTGGCAGGGAACTTACCAATACTGGTTGCACGTGCAATACCATCCAGTCACTGTTTGATGGGGGATGGCGTGGATTCGGTTGAGTCTGTTGTGGCACCATATAAACGGAGACTAGGAAGTCCACACACTGTAAAGTGATTCCTGAACACACTGTAGAGTGATTCCTTAACACACTGTATAGTGATTCCTGAACACACTGTAAAGTGATTCCTGAACACACTGCATAGTGATTCCTGAACACACTGTAGAGTGATTCCTGAACACACTGTATAGTGATTCCTGAACACACTGCATAGTGATTCCTGAACACACTGTAGAGTGATTCCTGAACACACTGTATAGTGATTCCTGAACACACTGTATAGTGATTCCTGAACACACTGCATAGTGATTCCTGAACACACTGTAGAGTGATTCCTGAACACACTGTATAGTGATTCCTGAACACACTGCATAGTGATTCCTGAACACACTGTAGAGTGATTCCTGAACACACTGTATAGTGATTCCTGAACACACTGTATAGTGATTCCTGAACACACTGCATAGTGACACTGTAGAGTGATTCCTGAACACACTGTATAGTGATTCCTGAACACACTGCATAGTGATTCCTGAACACACTGTAGAGTGATTCCTGAACACACTGTATAGTGATTCCTGAACACACTGTATAGTGATTCCTGAACACACTGCATAGTGATTCCTGAACACACTGTAGAGTGATTCCTGAACATACTGTATAGTGATTCCTGAACACACTGTATAGTGATTCCTGAACACACTGTAGAGTGATTCCTGAACACACTGTAGAGTGATTCCTGAACACACTGTAGAGTGATTCCTGAACACACTGTAGAGTGATTCCTGAACACACTGTATAGTGATTCCTGAACACACTGTAAAGTGATTCCTGAACACACTGTATAGTGATTCCTGAACACACTGTATAGTGATTCCTGAACATACTGTATAGTGATTCCTGAACACACTGTATAGTGATTCCTGAACACACTGTAGAGTGATTCCTGAACACACTGTAGAGTGATTCCTGAACACACTGTAGAGTGATTCCTGAACACACTGTAGAGTGATTCCTGAACACACTGTATAGTGATTCCTGAACACACTGTAAAGTGATTCCTGAACACACTGTATAGTGATTCCTGAACACACTGTATAGTGATTCCTGAACATACTGTATAGTGATTCCTGAACACACTGTATAGTGATTCCTGAACACACTGTAGAGTGATTCCTGAACACACTGTATAGTGATTCCTGAACATACTGTATAGTGATTCCTGAACACACTGTAGAGTGATTCCTGAACACACTGTATAGTGATTCCTGAACATACTGTATAGTGATTCCTGAACACACTGTAGAGTGATTCCTGAACACACTGTATAGTGATTCCTGAACACACTGTATAGTGATTCCTGAACATACTGTATAGTGATTCCTGAACACACTGTATAGTGATTCCTGAACACACTGTAGAGTGATTCCTGAACACACTGTATAGTGATTCCTGAACATACTGTATAGTGATTCCTGAACACACTGTAGAGTGATTCCTGAACACACTGTATAGTGATTGATTCCTGAACACACTGTAGAGTGATTCCTGAACACACTGTATAGTGATTCCTGAACACACTGTATAGTGATTCCTGGACACATTGTATAGTGATTCCTGAACACATTGTATAGTGATTCCTGAACACACTGTATAGTGATTCCTGGACACATTGTATAGTGATTCCTGAACACATTGTATAGTGATTCCTGAACACACTGCATAGTGATTCCTGAACACACTGTATAGTGATTCCTGAACACACTGTATAGTGATTCCTGAACACACTGTATAGTGATTCCTGAACACACTGTAGAGTGATTCCTGAACACACTGTAGAGTGATTCCTGAACACACTGTATAGTGATTCCTGAACACACTGTAAAGTGATTCCTGAACACACTGTATAGTGATTCCTGAACACACTGTATAGTGATTCCTGAACATACTGTATAGTGATTCCTGAACACACTGTATAGTGATTCCTGAACACACTGTAGAGTGATTCCTGAACACACTGTATAGTGATTCCTGAACATACTGTATAGTGATTCCTGAACACACTGTAGAGTGATTCCTGAACACACTGTATAGTGATTCCTGAACATACTGTATAGTGATTCCTGAACACACTGTAGAGTGATTCCTGAACACACTGTATAGTGATTCCTGAACACACTGTATAGTGATTCCTGAACATACTGTATAGTGATTCCTGAACACACTGTATAGTGATTCCTGAACACACTGTAGAGTGATTCCTGAACACACTGTATAGTGATTCCTGAACATACTGTATAGTGATTCCTGAACACACTGTAGAGTGATTCCTGAACACACTGTATAGTGATTCCTGAACACACTGTATAGTGATTCCTGGACACATTGTATAGTGATTCCTGAACACATTGTATAGTGATTCCTGAACACACTGTATAGTGATTCCTGGACACATTGTATAGTGATTCCTGAACACATTGTATAGTGATTCCTGAACACACTGCATAGTGATTCCTGAACACACTGTATAGTGATTCCTGAACACACTGTATAGTGATTCCTGAACACACTGCATAGTGATTCCTGAACACATTGTATAGTGATTCCTGAACACACTGCAGAGTGATTCCTGAACACACTGTATAGTGATTCCTGGACACATTGTATAGTGATTCCTGAACACACTGTATAGTGATTCCTGAACACACTGTATAGTGATTCCTGAACACATTGTATAGTGATTCCTGAACACACTGCAGAGTGATTCCTGAACACACTGCATAGTGATTCCTGAACACACTGTATAGTGATTCCTGGACACATTGTATAGTGATTCCTGAACACACTGTATAGTGATTCCTGAACACACTGTATAGTGATTCTTGAACACACTGTATAGTGATTCCTGAACACACTGTATAGTGATTCCTGAACACACTGTATAGTGATTCCTGGACACATTGTATAGTGATTCCTGAACACACTGTATAGTGATTCCTGAACACACTGTATAGTGATTCCTGAACACACTGTAGAGTGATTCCTGAACACACTGTATAGTGATTCCTGAACACACTGTATAGTGATTCCTGAACACACTGTATAGTGATTCCTGAACACACTGCAGAGTGATTCCTGAACACACTGTAAAGTGATTCCTGAACACACTTTATAGTGATTCCTGAACACACTGCATAGTGATTCCTGAACACACTGTATAGTGATTCCTGAACACACTGTATAGTGATTCCTGAACACACTGTATAGTGATTCCTGAACACACTGTATAGTGATTCCTGAACACACTGTATAGTGATTCCTGGACACACTGTATAGTGATTCCTGAACACACTGTAGAGTGATTCCTGAACACACTGTATAGTGATTCCTGAACACACTGTATAGTAATTCCTGAACACACTGCATAGTGATTCCTGAACACACTGCATAGTGATTCCTGGACACATTGTATAGTGATTCCTGAACACACTGTATAGTGATTCCTGAACACACTGTATAGTGATTCCTGAACACACTGCATAGTGATTCCTGAACACACTGTAGAGTGATTCCTGAACACACTGTATAGTGATTCCTGGACACATTGTATAGTGATTCCTGAACACACTGTATAGTGATTCCTGAACACACTGCATAGTGATTCCTGAACACACTGTAGAGTGATTCCTGAACACACTGTATAGTGATTCCTGGACACATTGTATAGTGATTCCTGAACACACTGTATAGTGATTCCTGAACACACTGCAGAGTGATTCCTGAACACACTGTAGAGTGATTCCTAAACACACTGTATAGTGATTCCTGAACACACTGTATAGTGATTCCTGGACACATTGTATAGTGATTCCTGAACACACTGTAGAGTGATTCTTGAACACACTGTATAGTGATTCCTGAACACACTGTATAGTGATTCCTGAACACACTGTATAATGATTCCTGAACACACTGCATAGTGATTCCTGAACACACTGTATAGTGATTCCTGAACACACTGTATAGTGATTCCTGAACACATTGTATAGTGATTCCTGAACACACTGTATAGTGATTCCTGAACACACTGCATAGTGATTCCTGGACACATTGTATAGTGATTCCTGAACACACTGTATAGTGATTCCTGAACATACTGTATAGTGATTCCTGAACACACTGTATAGTGATTCCTGGACACATTGTATAGTGATTCCTGAACACATTGTATAGTGATTCCTGAACACACTGCATAGTGATTCCTGAACACACTGTATAGTGATTCCTGAACACACTGTAGAGTGATTCCTAAACACACTGTATAGTGATTCCTGAACACACTGTAAAGTGATTCCTTGACACATTGTATAGTGATTCCTGAACACACTGTATAGTGATTCCTGAACACACTGTATAGTGATTCCTGAACACACTGTATAGTGATTCTTGAACACACTGTATAGTGATTCCTGAACACACTGTATAGTGATTCCTGGACACATTGTATAGTGATTCCTGAACACATTGTATAGTGATTCCTGAACACACTGCATAGTGATTCCTAAACACACTGTATAGTGATTCCTGAACACACTGTAGAGTGATTCCTAAACACACTGTATAGTGATTCCTGAACACACTGTAAAGTGATTCCTGAACACATTGTATAGTGATTCCTGGACACATTGTATAGTGATTCCTGAACACACTGCAGAGTGATTCCTGAACACACTGCATAGTGATTCCTGAACACACTGTATAGTGATTCCTGAACACACTGTATAGTGATTCCTGAACACATTGTATAGTGATTCCTGAACACACTGCATAGTGATTCCTGAACACACTGTATAGTGATTCCTGAACACACTGTAGAGTGATTCCTAAACACACTGTATAGTGATTCCTGAACACACTGTAAAGTGATTCCTGAACACATTGTATAGTGATTCCTGAACACACTGCATAGTGATTCCTGAACACACTGTATAGTGATTCCTGAACACACTGTATAGTGATTCCTGGACACATTGTATAGTGATTCCTGGACACATTGTATAGTGATTCCTGAACATACTGTATAGTGATTCCTGGACACATTGTATAGTGATTCCTGAACACATTGTATAGTGATTCCTGAACACACTGTATAGTGATTCCTGAACACACTGTATAGTGATTCCTGGACACATTGTATAGTGATTCCTGGACACATTGTATAGTGATTCCTGAACATACTGTATAGTGATTCCTGGACACATTGTATAGTGATTCCTGAACACATTGTATAGTGATTCCTGAACACACTGTATAGTGATTCCTGAACACACTGTATAGTGATTCCTGGACACATTGTATAGTGATTCCTGAACACATTGTATAGTGATTCCTGAACACACTGTATAGTGATTCCTGAACATACTGTATAGTGATTCCTGGACACATTGTATAGTGATTCCTGAACACACTGTATAGTGATTCCTGAACACACTGTATAGTGATTCCTGAACACACTGCATAGTGATTCCTGAACACACTGTATAGTGATTCCTGAACACACTGTATAGTGATTCCTGGACACATTGTATAGTGATTCCTGAACACACTGTATAGTGATTCCTGAACACACTGTATAGTGATTCCTGAACATCGCCGCCCGACAACGAGAGCCGGCCCTGAACTGGAATCCGTCATATCCTTATTTGAATCCAGTTTGAAATACGGCGGCGCCACTCCGCCCGGCTTGTAAATGCGTTACCGGCCGTTTACTACGGAGCCGGATCGTCCACTCGACATGCGCTGACCCACTGAGTAGTACGCTAATATATTCCTCCGCGTGCCCCGGTCCCGCCAGCGTCCGTGTTCTCAGCCGGGGCACGACAGGAAACCGCAGGCGGCGGTACGGGGCGGGGTGGGGCGGGGTGGGGCGGGAAGGGACGGGACGGGGTTCAGAGTCCCAGCTGCCCGCACAGCTGACAGATCTCATTGTCCGCCGCTCGGCCGGGGTGGAAGAGAGGGGGAGCGGCAGGGAGAGAGAACCGGAGCAGAGATGCCGATCGCCCAGGTGAGTCTGCCTGCCCAGATGACGACAGAAGTCAGCTGAGGAGACTGCAGTAAGTCGGAGAGACGCGCAACTTTATCGGTCCAAACCCGATTTCTTATGCCGTGTTTGCTGTCTGCCCTCAGGTCCACAGCGTCAGGTCCCGGCGGAGTCGGCGGCACCGCTCAAACCGCCGCCGTCTGCCGGCCGTAGCGACCACGCTGCGGCCGCGCTGGTCGGCACAAAAAGCGCCAGATTTGGCGGAACAGATGGCTGCTGAGTGCGGCGCGGCACGGCGCGGCGCGGCGAGCCACACGCCGCCGCTGCCACCTCCGCTGTGCTGGCGGCACTGGCCGGTCCAGTTCCCTGCGCCTGCCGTCACGCAGCGCTGCCGTTCGACCCGGCAGTGACACCGACATCAGACGACGGCGGACGGCCACAGACAATGGCTGAACCTGCCATATCTCCTCCTCCCGGGAAGGGAGGGTGGCGCCGCATTGCACGCTCCACAGCGCCCGGCAACAAACGAGACTCGAGAGGCGGCGTCGCTTCCGGAGAAGGGTCACTGTGGAATCGCCACTCGTGTCAGCTGGTACCGGCAGCGGGTCCGGGACATCGGAGACTTCCTGCAGCTGTCGCAGCCTCCGCAGCCTCCGCAGCCTCCGCAGCCATCGCAGCCTCCGCAGCCAACGCAGCCAACGCAGCCTCCGCAGCCTCCGTACCGACGGGTCGCGGGCGCGCGGGGCCGCTCGGCCAGGCAACGAACCGCGTGAGAAACGCGTGGCGGCGGGCCGGCGGGGGCGCCGCCGCGTGAAAGTGTGATGTCTCGCGTGTCTCGGTGCTGTGTGCGGGCAGAGGGCGGCACCGAGATGGGCGGAAAGCGCCGCGGTGAGCTGAGGGCAGGTCACAAACCACGGCCGCGTGTCACTCTCTCCCAGTGCGGGTACATGCGGGTGAGAGAGGAGAGGTCACACACAGTGGCAGATCCAGGGGGGGGTTACGGGGGTCATGACCCCCCCCCCTTGGGCCATGGGGGCACCACAGCGCCGTGGGGGGCACCACCGCGCCGTGGGGGCCACCACCGGGTCGTGGGGGCACCATCGCGCCGGGGCACCACCAAAATAAAAATAAAAATCGCAAAAGCGCGCAAATTATTCAGTGTTCTTTGAACCAAAGACACCACCGCGCCGGTGTACCAGGGGCACCATCGTGACGGTAGGCGGCACTGTGTGGCGAGGGGAGACACCGGGGCACTGTGCCTGCTTGAATCCAAGAGGGAAAACAATGGTCTGGTGCCGCCATGAAATCACAAGCATTGGTCGCTGGAAACAAAATCGCGAAATGATGCTAAATTAAATTGATAAATTATGCCAAAAAAATGTCTCTTCATACCTCCCATCCCTTGGGCTATGAAGGGGCACCAATGTGCCTTTATACCAGAGGTAACAACGTATCGGACGCGAGGGGCCCTGATGGCCCACTTGGGCTGATACTACATATATATTATAGAACCTTCCGTTTTTGTAGGGCCTAGTTATCCAGACAAACACATACTAAATCAAAAAATTCCGCGCCACTACGCGGCGCAAATCAATCAGTGTTCTCTTCCAGTACAAAAGAGTAATATAGACTACACACTGGCGGCCGCAGGAGGGGGGCGGGGGGGGGGGAGGATATGGGGGCCATGGCCCAACCTTTGGCATTAAATGGGGGGCACATGTGTTTTGACCTCACCTTTTGCTCCTGACATATTTCCTCGTTTTTGCCCTGCATGCTGGTTCCAATAGCAAAAAAATAGTTCTCCAACCCGCTCAAAACCTCAAATTTTAATAGCGCAATAATAGTTTATCGCATGCATAATATTTACTGCTTGTAAAAAACGGCTTCCAACCTCCCCCCCCCCCCCCCCCCCCGGTCACGAATCTTGACTTCCCTCTTGGTCAATTCTTCATCAGCCGCATGGGGCCGCCCTTGACTGTACAAATAATATATTTTAACACCATCCGCGGCACTTTAAATCATAGAAAGGGTCCGACTGATATTGCAAGTACCTATAGCCAACGTTGTCAATTTAAAAAAAAAACTGAAATAGGGGCACCCTCAAAATATAGTGGACCAAATCCGTTGAGTTTTCAGATTTGGGTATAGGTAGGGGCACCACTGCAATTGATGACCCCCCCCCCCCCTTAAGATTTTCTGGATTCGCCCCTGGTCACACATAAACACGTCATCTGGATCCGCCCCTGGTCACACAAACACGTCAATCAATTTATGAGCCGCCTGACACGTCAAACACAGTCTGCCACAGTCTACCGGCTCCATCCTGGCCTGTATCCCGCAGCGTCGTATAGTAGCACACTCCACCGGCGCGAGCGGGACAGAGTAGCACACTCCATCGGCACAAGCATCACAGAGTAGCCCACGGCTGACGGCACAGCGAAGTGGCACGCGCCGGGGATTCCCACGTGCCGCTCCACCCTCCCAGCTGACGAGACACTGGATCTCCCGCTGCTGCGTCCGCTGGATCACACATCCTCCCGCTGCTGCGCCCGCTGGATCACACATCCTCCTCATCGCTGTTACAGCCCGCTGGATCACACCTCCTCCTCATCGCTGTTACAGCCCGCTGGATCACACCTCCTCATTGCTGTTACAGCCCGCTGGATCATACCTCCTCGCTGTTACAGCCCGCTGGATCACACCTCCTCATCGCTGTTACAGCCCGCTGGATCACACCTCCTCCTCATCGCTGTTACAGCCCGCTGGATCACACCTCATCGCTGTTACAGCCCGCTGGATCACACCTCCTCCTCATCGCTGTTACAGCCCGCTGGATCACACCTCATCGCTGTTACAGCCCGCTGGATCACACCTCCTCCTCATCGCTGTTACAGCCCGCTGGATCACACCTCCTCCTCATCGCTGTTACAGCCCGCTGGATCAAATCTCCTCCTCATCGCTGTTCCATCCCGCTGGATCACACCTCATCGCTGTTACAGCCCGCTGGATCACACCTCCTCGCTGTTACAGCCCGCTGGATCACACCTCCTCATCGCTGTTACAGCCCGCTGGATCACACCTCCTCCTCATCGCTGTTACAGCCCGCTGGATCACACCTCATCGCTGTTACAGCCCGCTGGATCACACCTCCTCCTCATCGCTGTTACAGCCCGCTGGATCACACCTCCTCATCGCTGTTACAGCCCGCTGGATCACACCTCCTCCTCATCGCTGTTACAGCCCACTGGATCACACCTCATCGCTGTTACAGCCCGCTGGATCACACCTCCTCCTCATTGCTGTTACAGCCCGCTGGATCACACATCCTCATCGCTGTTACAGCCCGCTGGATCACACCTCATCGCTGTTACAGCCCGCTGGATCACACCTCCTCCTCCTCATCGCTGTTACAGCCCGCTGGATCACACCTCCTCCTCATCGCTGTTACAGCCCGCTGGATCACACTTCATCGCTGTTGCAGGCAGCTGGATCACACCTCATCGCTGTTACAGCCCGCTGGATCACAACCTCCTCCTCATCGCTGTTACAGCCCGCTGGATCACACCTCATCGCGGTTACAGCCCGCTGGATCACACCTCCTCCTCATCGCTGTTACAGCCCGCTGGATCACACCTCATCGCTGTTACAGCCCGCTGGATCACACCTCCTCCTCATCGCTGTTACAGCCCGCTGGATCACACCTCATCGCTGTTACAGCCCGCTGGATCACACCTCCTCCTCGCTGTTACAGCCCGCTGGATCACACCTCATCGCTGTTACAGCCCGCTGGATCACACCTCCTCCTCATCGCTGTTACAGCCCGCTGGATCACACCTCCTCCTCATCGCTGTTACAGCCCGCTGGATCACACCTCCTCCTCATCGCTGTTTCAGCCCGCTGGATCACACATCATCGCTGTTACAGCCCGCTGGATCACACCTCGCTGTTACCGCACGCTGGATCACACCTCATCGCTGTTACAGCCCGCTGGATCACACCTCCTCCTCATCGCTGTTACAGCCCGCTGGATCACACCTCATCGCTGTTACAGCCCGCTGGATCACACCTCCTCCTCATCGCTGTTACAGCCCGCTGGATCACACCTCCTCCTCATCGCTGTTACAGCCCGCTGGATCACACCTCCTCCTCATCGCTGTTACAGCCCGCTGGATCACACATCATCGCTGTTACAGCCCGCTGGATCACACCTCGCTGTTACAGCCCGCTGGATCACACCTCCTCGCTGTTACAGCCCGCTGGATCACACCTCCTCATCGCTGTTACAGCCCGCTGGATCACACCTCCTCCTCATCGCTGTTACCGCACGCTGGATCACACCTCCTCCCGCAGCAGCCCGGGACGGATGGAGGTCAGGGGTCAGTCCAGCGTCTGTTGCTCCCGGCGGTGGGGAGGGAGGACGCTGATTGGTCGGGAGTGGCCGTTCATCAGCTGAATGGCCTGTCGGGTGTGTTCCGAGCCCCCCCCCCCCCACACCCCTTCCGGCGGACAGTCGGTCGCCTGGCTGGCTGACTGACTGGCTGACAGTTGGATGACTTCGGTGACGGCCCTGGGATGACTTTGGTGACGGCCCTGGGATGACTTCGGTGACGGCCCTGGGATGACTTCGGTGACGGCCCTGGGATGACTTTGGTGACGGCCCTGGGATGACTTCAGTGACGGCCCTGGGATGACTTTGGTGACGGCCCTGGGATTACTTCGGTGACGGCCCTGGGATGACTTCGGTGACGGCCCTGGGATGACTTCGGTGACGGCCCTGGATGTATCCGCAGGATAATGCACATAACCAATGTATGGGTGATCTTATTCGGACGGAACTGGGTGATCTTATTCGGACGGAACTGGGTGATCTTATTCGGACGGAACTGGGTGATCTTATTCGGACGGAACTGGGTGATCTTATTCGGACGGAACTGGGTGATCTTATTCGGACGGAACTGGGTGATCTTATTCGGACGGAACTGGGTGATCTTATTCGGACGGAACTGGGTGATCTTATTCGGACGGAACTGGGTGATCTTATTCGGACGGAACTGGGTGATCTTATTCGGACGGAACTGGGTGATCTTATTCGGACGGAACTGGGTGATCTTATTCGGACGGAACTGGGTGATCTTATTCGGACGGAACTGGGTGATCTTATTCGGACGGAACTGGGTGATCTTATTCGGACGGAACTGGGTGATCTTATTCGGACGGAACTGGGTGATCTTATTCGGACGGAACTGGGTGATCTTATTCGGACGGAACTGGGTGATCTTATTCGGACGGAACTGGGTGATCTTATTCGGACGGAACTGGGTAGTATTCGGACGGAACTGGGTGATCTTATTCGGACGGAACTGGGTGATCTTATTCGGACGGAACTGGGTGATCTTATTCGGACGGAACTGGGTGATCTTATTCGGACGGAACTGGGTGATCTTATTCGGACGGAACTGGGTGATCTTATTCGGACGGAACTGGGTGATCTTATTCGGACGGAACTGGGTGATCTTATTCGGACGGAACTGGGTGATCTTATTCGGACGGAACTGGGTGATCTTATTCGGACGGAACTGGGTGATCTTATTCGGACGGAACTGGGTGATCTTATTCGGACGGAACTGGGTGATCTTATTCGGACGGAACTGGGTGATCTTATTCGGACGGAACTGGGTGATCTTATTCGGACGGAACTGGGTGATCTTATTCGGACGGAACTGGGTGATCTTATTCGGACGGAACTGGGTGATCTTATTCGGACGGAACTGGGTGATCTTATTCGGACGGAACTGGGTGATCTTATTCGGACGGAACTGGGTGATCTTATTCGGACGGAACTGGGTGATCTTATTCGGACGGAACTGGGTAGTATTCGGACGGAACTGGGTGATCTTATTCGGACGGAACTGGGTGATCTTATTCGGACGGAACTGGGTGATCTTATTCGGACGGAACTGGGTGATCTTATTCGGACGGAACTGGGTGATCTTATTCGGACGGTACTGGGTGATCTTATTCGGACGGAACTGGGTGATCTTATTCGGACGGAACTGGGTGATCTTATTCGGACGGAACTGGGTGATCTTATTCGGACGGAACTGGGTGATCTTATTCGGACGGAACTGGGTGATCTTATTCGGACGGAACTGGGTGATCTTATTCGGACGGAACTAGGTGATCTTATTCGGACGGAACTGGGTGATCTTATTCGGACGGAACTGGGTGATCTTATTCGGACGGAACTGGGTGATCTTATTCGGACGGAACTGGGTGATCTTATTCGGACGGAACTGGGTAGTATTCGGACGGAACTGGGTGATCTTATTCGGACGGAACTGGGTGATCTTATTCGGACGGAACTGGGTGATCTTATTCGGACGGTACTGGGTGATCTTATTCGGACGGAACTGGGTGATCTTATTCGGACGGAACTGGGTGATCTTATTCGGACGGAACTGGGTGATCTTATTCGGACGGAACTGGGTGATCTTATTCGGACGGAACTGGGTGATCTTATTCGGACGGAACTGGGTAGTATTCGGACGGAACTGGGTGATCTTATTCGGACGGAACTGGGTAGTAGGTATCCATTGCAGTTGACATACGGATGGGATGGGATGAAGAACGATTGCAATGTGCTGCTTCTGTCTGTTCGGGTTACGGACACGATAGGAATGACACGATACACTCCACGGACACGATAGGAACGCATACGATGAAGACGGAAAAAACCATGTTCTAACAGCGTTTGGTCAGCACAAAACATTACTGTGTTATGCATGTATAGCAGAAGCTTAGCGCTTCGGAACGTCTCGGATCCACCACCGAAGTTCTCTGCATGCTCAAATCTGCCACCAATGAACCGATGTGTGTAAAGAAAGAAAGAAAGAAAGAAAGAAAAAAGAGAAAAAAAGGTGAAACGTTGGACGTCTTGGAGGACG
Source organism: Chirona hameri (assembly GCA_036785665.1). Classification (NCBI taxonomy): domain Eukaryota; kingdom Metazoa; phylum Arthropoda; class Thecostraca; order Balanomorpha; family Balanidae; genus Chirona; species Chirona hameri. Next base: position 33,355 of record JAXIVJ010010322.1, read on the forward strand.
AGCTGCAATGTGCAATCTTCAATGAAAATGTATGAGGATCAATGCACTAGCTCGACACGTGTAGACTGAGCAAAGCACTCAGATAATGCCTCATCTAGTTTTCGAATAATTATTGCAAAGCCAGAGGCTGCATGTCAAGCCCGGTTTTTCCGTGCAAATCCGTCAGCAGTACCGTCAGGTAGCCCGAAATAATTATACGCTGTCTGCAGGATAAAGTTCAAGTGATTCAGCGGCTGAATTTAGACAGCGACGAGACCCGCTCCTACCCAACACAAAGAGCCTTTCAACCCCGCTCAAATCGAAGCGCACAAGTTCCGGAATGAAGCAATTATCTGGATTAGCCAACTGTTCAGCATCATTGCTTTTTGCGACAGAAACGTGACTAGCCACCGTTCTGCAGAATAAACCAGACCTTCCACCTAGCATTCCAGGTCCCGGTTCTCACAACACAATGGCCATCCAATGCGCTGAGGCCCGCCGGGCCGACCACCGGTCAGCGGTCACCGGTCACCGGTCAGCGGTCACTGACCGGCTGACCGCGCACCGCTGCTGCCGCTTTCCTAACTCGATCGCGCCGCTGCCAATCGACCGGCCACGACCCGCGAGAAACCGCAGCTGGTTCTCTGGCGTGGTCCGCGGCGGAGGCAGCTTCTATTCCAGGCTACGCACCGAGGGTCCACACTCTTTGTTTGGACAGCCTTGATGAGCATGTAGTAAACAACGAACCGGTATACGTAACCTTGGTGGACGGGTTTCACCTGGATGTATAGCGATGACCTTCAGACCGCTTCTTCAACATTGTCGTAGTTATCTGTACACTTTGTTGCGCCATTTGCGACGACTGTCGAGCTCAGAAGTACTCCATGTATCGCTATCGCTTGCCGACTGCCAGCACCCTTTCAGTGACGTCAGGCCTTGTGGGATATCGGTCAACACTGCGGTAATCATTTCCGTGTCCTCGATTTCTCGGGTGAGGGCGGATTAGGAGTATCGGACGACCAGAGATAAAAACTCGCCTCGTCAAGTGATGGATGGCTAGACCGACGATTTACCGATATGTGATGTAATCAAGTGTTGTTAACAGCACAAATTCGGCCCATAAATATCTTGATGAGGCGGCGGACAGTATTAAAGTCACGCGCCGAGATGGCACGGCTCGAGCCAGGGACGTGCCAGGGCACTAACACTCTGTCCATCCATCGATCCGGCTCAGCCACGTCGCCCGGGAGTGAGCCGGCCGGGCTCGGCGCCGCTCGGCGCCGCTCAGCGCCGCTCAGCGCCGCTCAGCGCCGCTCAGCACGTACCTTTGCCGTCTTTGGTTTCTTCCTGAGACTAGATTTGCCGTCGATGATGATTTCGGCGTTGGTGAAGACCACGTTGCACGGCGAGGGCGGCCCACCCGCCAGGGTCGAGGCCAGGTCATCGTCGCAGGTTTGACCAGGGTCAAATCCAGGCAGGATGACGTAGCCCGTGTCACTAGACTGAAACACAGACGATGGGTTAGCTCTGGTGTAGAGGGTTTGGCACGAGCGTTTCAACACATTAAATCATTAGCCCTTACGGATAACTGAAGATACTTCCGTGCGATGGAGATATCGCAATTAGACATTTGTGGATATTCTCATAGTCATTGAATTTAAACGATCGTTAATTTACGCAGACTGTCATTGAATTGCATTAGACTGACCGGACAATTGCATTTAATAACACTTTGGCATTTCATTTGCCACTTTCCCCAAATTGTGGCGGAATGAGTCGACCAGCGTGTGAGGCGCAACTTTCCGACGACAAATAATGTTACCAGAGTATGGCCATCTGGGAAACGTTTATCCCAATTCCCAAGTATGGACACATTTGTGTAATAGGAACGTTGATGCCTCCTGGGTTTTCACGAAAAGAAAGTTCTTCACACATGAAGTTGTATTCTTATCTTTACTACCAACAGAGGTCTGCCAAAAATCACGCCAGCGAACTAGGCGGAAGTTGTATGCGCTTCCGCATATTATGTATACAAGAGTCAAACGTTAACAAACGCCAGACGACCACAAAACCTCCACGATCGCCACCACGCGCCCAATACAGCCTGCACCACCTAAGCCAGGCCGCGTCCACTATCGACACCAGCAGTTCCCGTGGTTGGAGGGGGAGCGACCACACCCCTGCACACCGCTGATGACTTCCTGACACCTCGCCAGCCAGGCGGAACATTTCCGCGCTGGTCCCGCGGCCTGTCTCGCGGTCTGTTGGCGGCGGCGTGGTGGCGCGGCGGCGGCCTCCCGGCTCCCGCGGGCTACCCCGCTCCTGTCGGCCCTGCCTCGCCGCCGCGGCCGCCGCAGCAGCCGCCCGAGGCCCGTGAATTCCGCCACGGTAATGGGCGCCTCGTGAGTCGTGGATCGTTTCCGCGGGCGGGTACCGGCCGGCATCCCGCTGGCTGGCCCATATTCGGCGGATATGGGCCAGCCGACAGCGCCACCGGCATCGCGCGCTCAGAATGCCGCCTCCTCACTCCCCATCTCAGCCGACCAAACGACGCACGGTGAATGCCGCCTCCTCACTCCCCATCTCAGCTGACCAAACGACGCACGGTGAATGCCGCCTCCTCACTCCCCATCTCAGCCGACCAAACGACGTACGGTGAATGACGCCTCCTCACTCCCCATCTCAGCCGACCAAACGACGCACGGTGAATGCCGCCTCCTCACTCCCCATCTCAGCCGACCAAACGACGCACGGTGAATGACGCCTCCTCACTCCCCATCTCAGCTGACCAAACGACGCACGGTGAATGACGCCTCCTCACTCCCCATCTCAGCTGACCAAACGACGCACGGTGAATGACGCCTCCTCACTCCCCATCTCAGCTGACCAAACGACGCACGGTGAATGCCGCCTCCTCACTCCCCATCTCAGCTGACCAAACGACGCACGGTGAATGACGCCTCCTCACTCCCCATCTCAGCCGACCAAACGACGCACGGTGAATGCCGCCTCCTCACTCCCCATCTCAGCCGGCCAAACGACGCACGGTGAATGACGCCTCTTCACTCCCTATCTCAGCCGACCAAACGACGCACGGTGAATGACGCCTCCTCACTCCCCATCTCAGCCGACCAAACGACGCACGGTGAATGACGCCTCCTCACTCCCCATCTCAGCCGACCAAACGACGCACGGTGAATGCCGCCTCCTCACTCCCCATCTCAGCCGACCAAACGACGCACGGTGAATGACGCCTCCTCACTCCCCATCTCAGCCGATCAAACGACGCACGGTGAATGCCGCCTCCTCACTCCCCATCTCAGCTGACCAAACGACGCACGGTGAATGACGCCTCCTCACTCCCCATCTCAGCTGACCAAACGACGCACGGTGAATGACGCCTCCTCACTCCCCATCTCAGCCGACCAAACGACGCACGGTGAATGCCGCCTCCTCACTCCCCATATCAGCTGACCAAACGACGCACGGTGAATGACGCCTCCTCACTCCCCATCTCAGCTGACCAAACGACGCACGGTGAATGCCGCCTCCTCACTCCCCATCTCAGCTGACCAAACGACGCACGGTGAATGACGCCTCCTCACTCCCCATCTCAGCCGACCAAACGACGCACGGTGAATGCCGCCTCCTCACTCCCCATATCAGCTGACCAAACGACGCACGGTGAATGACGCCTCCTCACTCCCCATCTCAGCTGACCAAACGACGCACGGTGAATGCCGCCTCCTCACTCCCCATCTCAGCTGACCAAACGACGCACGGTGAATGACGCCTCCTCACTCCCCATCTCAGCCGACCAAACGACGCACGGTGAATGCCGCCTCCTCACTCCCCATCTCAGCCGGCCAAACGACGCACGGTGAATGACGCCTCTTCACTCCCTATCTCAGCCGACCAAACGACGCACGGTGAATGACGCCTCCTCACTCCCCATCTCAGCCGACCAAACGACGCACGGTGAATGACGCCTCCTCACTCCCCATCTCAGCCGACCAAACGACGCACGGTGAATGCCGCCTCCTCACTCCCCATCTCAGCCGACCGAACGACGCACGGTGAATGACGCCTCCTCACTCCCCATCTCAGCCGACCAGACGACGCACGGTGAATGACGCCTCCTCACTCCCCATCTCAGCCGACCAAACGACGCACGGTGAATGCCGCCTCCTCACTCCCCATCTCAGCCGACCGAACGACGCACGGTGAATGCCGCCTCATCACTCCCCATCTCAGCCGACCAGACGACGCACGGTGAATGACGCCTCCTCACTCCCCATCTCAGCCGACCAAACGACGCACGGTGAATGCCGCCTCCTCACTCCCCATCTCAGCCGACCAAACGACGCACGGTGAATGACGCCTCCTCACTCCCCATCTCAGCCGACCAAACGACGCACGGTGAATGACGCCTCCTCACTCCCCATCTCAGCTGACCAAACGACGCACGGTGAATGACGCCTCCTCACTCCCCATCTCAGCCGACCAAACGACGCACGGTGAATGCCGCCTCCTCACTCCCCATCTCAGCCGACCAAACGACGCACGGTGAATGACGCCTCCTCACTCCCCATCTCAGCCGACCAAACGACGCACGGTGAATGCCGCCTCCTCACTCCCCATCTCAGCCGGCCAAACGACGCACGGTGAATGACGCCTCCTCACTCCCCATCTCAGCCGATCAAACGACGCACGGTGAATGACGCCTCCTCACTCCCCATCTCAGCCGACCAAACGACGCACGGTGAATGCCGCCTCCTCACTCCCCATCTCAGCCGACCAAACGACGCACGGTGAATGCCGCCTCCTCACTCCCCATCTCAGCCGATCAAACGACGCACGGTGAATGACGCCTCCTCACTCCCCATCTCAGCCGACCAAACGACGCACGGTGAATGCCGCCTCCTCACTCCCCATCTCAGCCGATCAAACGACGCACGGTGAATGACGCCTCCTCACTCCCCATCTCAGCCGACCAAACGACGCACGGTGAATGCCGCCTCCTCACTCCCCATCTCAGCCGACCAAACGACGCACGGTGAATGCCGCCTCCTCACTCCCCATCTCAGCCGACCAGACGACGCACGGTGAATGACGCCTCCTCACTCCCCATCTCAGCCGACCAAACGACGCACGGTGAATGCCGCCTCCTCACTCCCCATCTCAGCCGACCAAACGACGCACGGTGAATGACGCCTCCTCACTCCCCATCTCAGCCGACCAAACGACGCACGGTGAATGCCGCCTCCTCACTCCCCATCTCAGCCGACCAAACGACGCACGGTGAATGCCGCCTCCTCACTCCCCATCTCAGCCGACCAAACGACGCACGGTGAATGACGCCTCCTCACTCCCCATCTCAGCCGACCAAACGACGCACGGTGAATGCCGCCTCCTCACTCCCCATCTCAGCCGACCAAACGACGCACGGTGAATGACGCCTCCTCACTCCCCATCTCAGCTGACCAAACGACGCACGGTGAATGACGCCTCCTCACTCCCCATCTCAGCCGACCAGACGACGCACGGTGAATGCCGCCTCCTCACTCCCCATCTCAGCCGACCAGACGACGCACGGTGAATGACGCCTCCTCACTCCCCATCTCAGCCGACCAAACGACGCACGGTGAATGCCGCCTCCTCACTCCCCATCTCAGCCGACCAAACGACGTACGGTGATGAGCCGCGGAAATGGCCGCCCTCGTTCGGATGTTTCCAAACAATCCGTTCACGGCGATGGCAAATGATACAGGTGCTCGAGAGAAAAATAGATGTAGTGACGTAATAAGCGTGTAGCGATGGACATGGTCTGTAAAAATTGTAAACCCCTGGATGATCCTGCAGAACACAATTCTTTTACAGCGCCGACCTAGTTAGCGGTTGCAGCGAGTTTGCCGGTTTTCGGCTTATTTACCCTGCACACCCTCAACACCAACTGGAAGGAGACAAGGTCATCGTGCAGCAAAGTCCGTGGAGGCGCATCTGAGCACTGCAGGAGAAAGGTCTCTATGTGAACGGACACTGAAGGTCATCTGACATCCGGCCGCGTCACTCCCTTGCAGTCGACCAAGCCGGGTCTGGTAAACGACAACGAATGCCTAAATCGAGCCTCGGCTTCTGATCCATCAAACTGAACAATGAATATGCAGAAGCATTAGCTTTGGACAAAGCTTAGAAGATAAACACCGGTGAAGCATCGGACAAAGTACTGAAGAGAATACAGCTCGCCGTTACTCAGGCAAGTTTCGCATCGTCTTTCGTTGCAGCAGCAGGTTACCCACACCGTGTATTGCACCGTGCACACCGCGTGCAGGGAGTGAGCACACGGCGTGCACGGAGTGCTACTCGCATGTCTCTCAGTAATTTGTGAACAAAGGCAACGGGCGCTGACCCGTGATTGTCACAAAGAACTGCACTTACTACGCCCGTAACCACCCGTCAGCTTTAGACAATGGTCGCCAATGTGAGACTTTCGTTTCGCCAGCACGAGTGAGCGGCTGGGACGGACCCTGTCCACTGTCCAGCCACTATCTGGGCAGACCTCCACAGCCCACACCGCCCACCCGGCCCCGTGTGGACTCGGTGATAGCTGATCTAGGCTGTCCGTCACGCGTCGGCGGCGCAGCTGGGATCCTCTGAAGTCACCAGCCCCAACTAACGGAGTGACAGATAGAGCTATCTGCGGCGGCGGGCCGGATCCCTCGGAGCCGGCCGAAGCCGGCCGGACGGCTGAAGAAGGCTGTGGTGGTCCGCAGATGTGGGGCTCGGACCCAGCCAGAGGTCTGCAAATGTTCAGCTCACACCGGAGGTCTGCAAATTTGGAGCTCCGCAGTGTGGTGACCTGCCGCCCGCCACGGACCTGAACGCTATGGCGATCAAACTAGAAAAAAAAACTTTGATAGGTTCCTCCCATACAAGCTCTTCTATGTCACACTTTGTATGGCATAAACTCACAAGGCTGCCATCAGTGTCGTTTGTGTCCCTGTTCGCCCCTGGCTGCAGTCCTGGACCAATGTCGTGTCTGGTCTGGCGCCGTCTCGGCGGCGGTGATAAGGACTGAGTCACCACCGATGAAGACTGATGACTGAGTCAGTCGTGTCTGGGGAATGTAAGAGCCAGTGGACAGACACCAGGCGCGGTAAGCGCGCAACACTGCCAGAGCACGAGGGCCAACGAACGCCGAGTGAACGTCACCGTACGGCAGATCCCAGCATTGCTTCCCGCTGGCCGGAGCCGGTGTCTAAACATGGCCATGCTTGACATCCATTCAGAATGTGTGACGTCTTACCTCTCGGCCAGTCAAGAGGCTGAACTTAACGCATCAACATGGAATACGTAATGGTGAATACTAGGAGCCATGATTCATGATACTCGTGAATCATGATACAGCTATGGATCACATCTGAGGCGTCAGAAATCGCACACAAAAAGTGGACATTACAGCCTTGATTTACGACTTAACCTGCGAGTTACTGGGGGTATATTCAATAACGCGACTTACTGGGGGGGGGGGGGGCTACCCCCCCCCCCCTCGGATCTCCGGAACCTCTGGACCGATTGTAAAAATTCAAACGGGATTCGATAGCCCTGGCAAATTCATCGAGGGAAACCTAAGATTGTTGACCTGGGGGTTAACGATGACGTCACAGGTCAGGTCAAGTACAGAATGTTTGACCGTGTCGAATTAGCCAAAAGGTCTTGATGGATGGAATTGTCGCGCAAAATTGCGATATTAAACGCATAAGCAGTCGATAAATCGGTATGATTCGTGTGTCTGACACATATAAGTACCATTCTAAGCTGTTTATCACCTTGGGTCAGGTCAAGGTCATCCGAGGTCACGAGGTCAAACTGCAGATTACGGTCATTAGGCGTTGTAACACATGTTTAAAATGACCTTAGCACATTGTTTGTTCCATATAAGTAGAAGTAAAAAGCAAAAACGGAAATGCATTTTTCATGCATAGTAATGCTGTGAGAGGTGGTCGATTTTTGTCCTTTAAAAGTCATAAGTTAGTCATTTTTGAAGATATCGACTTCAAATTTGGTACACATATTCACCGACCACGTCTCGATCACAATTCCGGTTTTTAGATAAAAAATTAAATTGTTAAAAAAAAATGTATTTTGATTTCTCAAAATTTTGAATAAAACAAAACTGAAAAATCCTAGATTGCAGCTTGATAGCCCGGTCTATGGTCAGTAATTTGATTCAAGACAATTAAATTTATCTCGAACATTGTACCTTTGACAGCGTTTTCCACAAACCATTATTTTTCAACAACAAAAACGAAGAACATGACGTCACTCTGGCGTCATTCCCAGTTGACCTATCATAACCTCATCTTTTTCCTTTGGCCAACATGTGTAGAATTTATGTGAGAGAAGGTACTGCAAGATTGGTGACGACACTGGAGTTGGTTTAAAAGTTATGCAAAATATCGGGAGGGGGGGGGGATAGCCCCCCCCCCCCCCCCAGTAAGTCGCGGTTTAAGTCTCAGCGGAGTGTTTTTCACCACCGGGTCGGGTTATCCGAAACCCATAACTCGTCCCATCGGCCGGGATCCCGGTACGTTTGTTTATACGATATACCCGTACGGCCGTCTGGTTTGTTTGCCAGGGAGACTGTCGCGACACACTGACGCATACTGGCCCCTACTGACCCGCCCCTCTGACGTCCATTCGATTTCCGCAGATATACGCGGCAATCCAGAGCCGGATACGGACTCTGTGCGCGTCTGGGGGCAGCCCCAGTGATCGGCCCACTCAGTTACACAGAGCAAATCGCACCACCTGCCGCACGGGGGCCGTGATAGCCGGTATCGGGACCGGCTGGGCCGAGACTGCGTCACTATCGGGCCGTCTGAACCGTCTGAGCCCAGCCCAGAGACGGGCGTCAACAACCGCTGCCACAGCCGCAGCCACAGCCACAGCCACAGCCACAACCGCGCCGAACTCCCAACAACAGCTGCCACAGCCACAGCCACAGCCACGCCGAACTACCAACAACAGCTGCCACAGCCACAGCCACAGCCACAGCCACAGCCACAGCCACAGCCACAGCCGCGCCGAACTCCCAACAACCGCTGCCACAGCCACAGCCACAGCCACGCCGAACTCCCAACAACAGCTGCCACAGCCACAGCCACAGCCACAGTCACAGCCACAGCCACAGCCACAGCCGCGCCGAACTCCCAACAACAGCTGCCACAGCCACCGACGCGCCGACTCCACAGCGTAGCGCCTATTAGGCAGCCAGGGTATTAAACAAGACCGTCATCACTCCGCCTGATCCGGCAGTCAAACGCCTGCCTTCGGTCTGCGCCTCGACCGCCGACAAAGAGCCACGTGCCGGCGGTCGGCCCGCCGCTGCCGCCCCGCCCCACAGCCTGCCAATGATGTCACTGTGTGCAACGCGTCCGTCACTCACCACTTCCGCGCGCACAAAGATGACCGATTGTGAAAGGCTGTCTGAGTGCACCCGGCAGCCGCAGCCGGCGGTGGCGGAGCGCGGCACATCCGGAGGGCGGCAGACGAGTCGCGGCGCCGCCAGGGGGCAGGGGCCGCTCCGATGATGACAATCCGGAGGGCGGCAAACGAGTCGCGGCGCCGCCAGGGGGCAGGGGCCGCTCCGATGATGACAATTCGGCGGGCGGCAGACAAGTCGCGGCACCGCCAGGGGTCAGGGGCCGCTCCGATGATGACAATCCGGAGGGCGGCAGACGAGTCGCGGCGCCGCCAGGGGGCAGGGGCCGCTCCGATGCCGACAATGGAGGTCAGCGGCCGGACGGCGGCGCCGTGCCACACAGCGATGCATGTCCCGCAGCCAGCGTGACCCGTGACGCGACGCAGCGTGACCCGTGACCCGTGACGCGACGCGAGGCAGTATGCTGCGCAGTTTCTCCAGTTTCTGTGTGTGTGTGTCTCCGGCAGCGCAGTGCGGCGGTGTTTTCCACTGGGTATGTGGAGCGGGCGGCGGGCGGCGGGCGGTGGGTCGGCGGGCGGACATCCCCGTCATCTCTCCGCCGGGCGGTAAACAGAGCTGAGGGACGGAGCGGACGCCGGGAGGACGCCAGACCACCCGGGAGACAATGCACCGCTCGGGTGCGGAGAGACAACACCCCAGCGAGAGCGCCAGGAGAAGATAATGGTGGGCGCGAGAGACACCCGGTGACCCGCGACAGACGGGACGCCGACCGGACGCCGACCACTGCTGGTGATCACCGACAGTCTGCCGCGGCTGATACCAGCGGCCGGTTCACTGGCGGACATCCACTGACCGCCAGTTTCCGGTCAAAATCAGCCGACATCGGCAGCCTGTCCGTCATTGTCAGCCGGGCCTGCCGGGCCTGCCGGACCTGCCGAGCCTGCCGAGCCTGCCGAGCCTGCCGAGCCTGCCGGGCCTGCCGGGCCTGCCGGCCTGCCGGGCCTGCCGGGCCTGCCGGGCCTGCCGGGCCTGCCGGGCCTGCCGGGCCTGCCGGGCCTGCCGGGCCTGCCGGGCCTGCCGGGCCTGCCGGGCCTGCCGGGCCTGCCGGGCCTGCCGGGCCTGCCGGGCCTGCCGGGCCTGCCGGGCCTGCCGGGCCTGCCGGGCCTGCCGGGCCTGCCGGGCCTGCCGGGCCTGCCGAGCCTGCCGGGCCTGCCGGGCCTGCCGGGCCTGCCGGGCCTGCCGAGCCTGCCGGGCCTGCCGGGCCTGCCGGGCCTGCCGGGCCTGCCGGGCCGCCGCCGACACCGCGAGCTGAGCTAACGTCGTCACTGCCGGAGTTAACCCGGGACAGTGACGACCAGCGGGGTCACAGTGATGGCCGCCTCCGCGCCGACAGACAGGTCGTCTGAGCCGGCCTTTTTGTCGCCCCTCTGCCCTTTGTGAGCCGGGTGTCCCTCCCACAAGCGAGACCCGAGGTCGGCGGCACCACCCACTACCCACCCATTACCGACCCCTACCCTCCCCGCCCTCCCCGCCCTGTCGCTCCGCCGGGCTCAGCCGCGCGGCGACGGACTATCAGAGGGACTAGACCGGACCATCACACGACCATCATCAGGATCATCACCGCCCTGCCGGGGCTGCCAGCCGGCCCGCCAGGTTCGATTCACTGGAGATGATGAGACGCCACACCCCCATAACAGCCTGGGGGCATGTCATTACCGGTCATAGTGACATCGGAGACGGACTTCACCTTCCATGATTGCATTTCCGATCAGACGAAATAGAAACGTAAAGATGTCGGCTGATATGATGGCGGGCGGTGACAACTGACAGGTCTGGCAAAAGGAATTCACTTATTTCCTCCGTGCTAATAGAACATAAGTAAACGAATTCAATGTTGCGAAAGTTTTGCATCATACTCCAAGGAAACCAAACCACGCAGGCTCCCATGGCACCAGTGGGCCATCTAAGAAAGTATCACCTCACTCTCCAGTCCAGACCAGTCTCTCTCACCGCTGCCACCAATCTGCTCTCATTCCCTCTCCCTCGTCCCCGCCATTCACCGTGCGGCGGGCGAATGGACCGCACATGCCGGCGGCGTCCCTTCCCCGGCGCCTCGGGCCCAGCAGTACTCCCCGCCCTCGTCCGCCGCCACCCGACGTCATCCGGCGTCATCCGGCAGTGTCATCCGGCGGCGAAAGGGACGGGCCGCAGCCCCGGGGCAGCCTCTCGCCAGTCCCTGTGAGGAAACACGGCGACAGCCGGGTGCCGCGCGCGACTCCGGGTCCGGTGACGCCCAATCGCCTCTGGTAACGAGCCATAGCGACCGATGACGTCCACCTGGTGACGCCCCGACAGACGTGACAAGGTTGGCCGCCGCCGCCACCACTGTCGCCTGGCAGCAATGGCGCCCGACAGAGACTGACTGGGCGCACACTAGTTCACCAAAAGAAGCTCGGTGAGGAAGATATTGTCCGTTTTTCAGCTGTGTCGGACGCGGCGGCCGGCCGCGGGGCGATGCTACCTGGCCGGATGTCATCCGGCTCGGACAGTGGCGGCGCCGGGGGCAAAGGTCGAGGACGGGTGAAGGGCACGCGGGACTCACAGGCTCAGCAGCAGCCTGCCATACCATGAGCTGCCACCACACTGGTAATATTATATATACGGTGCTGTCGTGCCCGCAGCCAGAGGTGTCGGCAACATGTCCCGCTGCCGCTGGGACGCAATGGGATTACTGTCCCTGCCGCCAACAACCGAAAACGCCTCGCTGAGTCGGCCAGACGACAAACAAGGCATAAAGTTACCAAGTGCAGGCACGTAAACAAATATTGCCCATAACTACAAGGCATGACTGGACTAGCTTACAGACGTAATTTTTATGACATCATTTCGGAGATATACAGTCTCCATTTGTATTCTTCCCTGGGAGATCACCACCACCACCCCTACCACCAGATCCTATGCTTTCTTTAAGCCGATGCACATGACTAAGCTTCCAGTCAGTTCGGTCAGTGGAACGAGCTGGGCTGGTGACTACGCCGACGGGCATTAAACTCGGATCGATCCGCGCCTCAGAGTACAATCGATCATGCCGACCCGGGTGACGAGGCTGAGTCACCGCAGTCAAATCAGAAATCAGCCACCGAAAACGCCGGTCCCGGTGCGCCGCCGCCTCGGCCCGGAACCGGCCCGGGACCGCTCTCTGCATCCCGGTGCGCCGCCGCCTCGGCCCGGGACCGGCCCGGGACCGCTCTCTGCATCCCGGTGCGCCGCCGCCTCGGCCCGGAACCGGCCCGGGACCGCTCTCTGCATCCCGGTGCGCCGCCGCCTCGGCCCGGAACCGGCCCGGGACACCGCTCTCTGCATCCCGGTGCGCCGCCGCCTCGGCCCGGAACCGGCCCGGGACCGCTCTCTGCATCCCGGTGCGCCGCCGCCTCGGGCCCGGAACCGGCCGGGACCGCTCTCTGCATCCCGGTGCGCCGCCGCCTCGGCCCGGAACCGGCCCGGGACCGCTCTCTGCATCCCGGTGCGCCGCCGCCTCGGCCGGGGACCGGCCCGGGACCGCTCTCTGCATCCCGGTGCGCCGCCGCCTCGGCCCGGAACCGGCCCGGGACACCGCTCTCTGCATCCCGGTGCGCCGCCGCCTCGGCCCGGAACCGGCCCGGGACCGCTCTCTGCATCCCGGTGCGCCGCCGCCTCGGCCCGGAACCGGCCCGGGACCGCTCTCTGCATCCCGGTGCGCCGCCGCCTCGGCCCGGGACCGGCCCGGGACACCGCTCTCTGCATCCCGGTGCGCCGCCGCCTCGGCCCGGGACCGGCCCGGGACCGCTCTCTGCATCCCGGTGCGCCGCCGCCTCGGCCCGGGACCGGCCCGGGACACCGCTCTGCATCCGCACACGTCGACCGATCCATCCTCAGCACGTTTCACCGTGTCAAGTCAGACCGCGACAACGGTGTATCGTGGGACTGTTTGTGAACACACGCCGACCGAGGCACTATGCTGGCTCACAGTTGGCGCTCGATCAGAAGCTGACGCTGAGATGTGGTGACAGGTCTGAAGAGACCGTTTTCCAGTGGAACGTAATGACACGTGTTCCAATAAGAAGGCGATACAATATTAAATACCTCCGTGGAAACATTATCGAAGAGAAAATGTCAAGCACCTGCGTAAAGTGATAGTGTTTGGAATTACAGTGCAAATTATTGTGAAGAGCACTTGCTTATTCCAGAGCAAACAAAGAAAACAAACAAGGCCAGCGATGGGCCGGGACGATTAAATTGTACTACTCGATGAAATGTGTAATATGTTCCGCATTGCAGCAGGATGTTGCAGCACGGTCTAAATTGCAGGCATATGTTGCGGTGCAGTCTACACACCAGGGAAGATTTTGCGGTACAGCGCAAAGTCGGAAACAATCGACCAGAGTCAATATTTCCATGTAAACCAAATCAACCGGCCAACAACATCCGTTCCAATGTTTTACAGTTTGATACAGAGTATAATATGGACAGTTTAGTTTCAATGGCGTAGCTTTGGTAAATGGTAAGACGCTGTTTCATACCCTGTTCCCGTCATTGATAACCGATTCAGCTCGGCTGACTCGGGGCTGGACGGACCACAGGTGAAGCTCAGCGACAACGCATTCCAGGCTCAGCAAGACAACACCTAGTAACAGACTGACTGAGGGGGCAAACAGTGACCATGCCACGACAGCACGCCGTCTCAAGTCGACCGCTCGGTATGCTGCTGCTCGCCACTACAAACGGCTGTAAAAATATACGCCTCAAACTACGAAGCGAGACGCCTGTCTGTTATCCCCGCTGCAGCCGGCCTCTCCACGCCGTGCAGACGGTCCATGTGGGGAGTGTTCCGCG